>JAPYYR010000708.1:0-43417 GCA_030523065.1 Aphidius colemani
AAGATCACTGGGCATTATTAAATTAATTAATAATTCAATACAATACAATAAGTTAACTATATCATGGTTTATTCATTGTTACTTATGTTATTCGTCGTGGTAATTCGGCGAACTAAACGTGAAAAAAAGTCAGAAATCCTTATAAAACGTTTAATAATTGAGTTAGCGAAAAAGTAAAGGGCATACGTTTGTAGGGCATCTAAAGGGCTATATTATGGCCCAGGCAATGCTTCGTACCACACCGCAAAAGAATGTTTTACGTATGTCGATTCCTCTAATTAACGTCGTAAAAATAGCCCTTGAAAAACCCTGCAAAATGAGCCTAATACTTCCTCGATATCTCAATTATTAAACGTTCTATAAGGTTTTCTAACATTTTTTCACTTATAGTAGGGTTTGTCGGGTATTCTTGAGGGGCTATTAAATGCCCTAGACACATTTTGCGATGTAAATAAAAAAAATCGACATACGTGAAAAATATTTCTGCCGTGTGAAGTCTATAAAATTAATTTCCAGAGAGTGGTTCACGCAGTTGCATATCTACAAAATTTAAACAAAAAAAATACCTAAAACAATATTAAAGAGAAATAAAAAATAAAAAAAACCCATGAGGTTGTCAAATGATCTTGATAAAGAAGCGTGAGAATAATTTTATTTTCTAAATTTTTTTTACATGGGATTTTTGTTTCATTCACGCAATCACAAATTCATTGATGCTGCGAGATTCAAGTTCTCTATCTCCCCTCGGTCGCAATCATAAGAGAAACTATGTTGTCCAGACGAGAATGGTGTAATGATGGTGGTCCTCACATAAATACAAATGTCCACAAAATCCGTGAGATTTTGAGATCAAAACTTTTAAAACAAAATCACCAAAAAATATATATCCGTGAGTTTAGTTAAACAAGACTTGAAAAAATATTAAATCATTCCAAGGATATCAAAGTCACACTTTCAATATTTTAAACTAGAAATTTATATTTTTTTCAAATTCCCTTTTTATCCAAATATTTCGTTACTATTTTATCTTTTTTCGTAAGCTTGTCTTTTGTTTGTGCAAATTCAACAAATATTTTCGGTCTGGCGAGAACAAACGAGTTGATTGGAATTCAAGATTCTTACATATAGATTTCAATACATATATTTATTGTCAGCGAATAGATAGGTAAAAAAAAATTCTTTATTTTAAATAGTTAAGAATACCACCTGGGTTTCAAAACAAAAATTTTTTAAATATATTAATTTTTTTTTTCTCAAAATTCAAATCATCATTTATTGTATTTTTATTTTAACCTGAGACAGTTTGCATTACATAAATACTTGAAACTGTCATTGGTTAAAGTATTTTTGGATAAATGTGTGTGGCAATTTATCACCAATGGTTTTTGTGTTCTTTTTTTTTTGTCAACTCAAGGCATCATTATTTTAGAATAATCTAAAACCAATGGGTGATTAGTGAAATGGTTGTCTCGCGTGCGTCACCTGGACACTAAAATCAAATCCAAAAGACATACAATGTTTGTTCATCGATCATCGGTTTACGGTCAGAGCCATCAAAAGATAGTCAAATCATTTTCAATAGCTTCCGGCTGATAAGCACCATGACATTCACAAACACTCAACTCATCATTCTGCTTCATAGGACTTTTAAAATTTCTTTTTAATATTCCTTTTTTTTATTTATTATTATTTTTTTTTTTCATTCGCACAAGATGAGGGACTGATGAAAAAAAAATATATAAATAAAAAAGTCAAGGTTAATTATGCGTAGTTCTCAAATATGTCAACTATACAAAATTATTTTATTTTTATTTTTAAAAGTATTATCTAAAATGTGAGAAAAAGAATAAAATAAAAAAATTTAACGTCAATGTTTTTATATCTAATTTTATTGATAGTATAAATTGACTTTAGTCAGAGTGATTGATGAAAACGAGCAAGTTTTTTTTTTTTAAAATGTTGTGAACCCTCATAAATTTGTTATAAAACAGTACATTTTATTTTTTTTCTTAATTTTAACATTTTATATATAGATTTATAAATATATATTTTATATATTTTATTTTTTATAACATTTTAAATTTAATTTTTTTAATTACCAAGATCAAATAGTTTCTCAACATTTTTATAGATTTTTTTTTAATGGTTTTTGTATTTTTTTGCTTTTTACGATAAAAACAAAACGAGAAATTAATTTTTTCGACAATTTTTTTTGCTAAATGTCTCGTAAATATTTTTTAAAAATTTATTTCGTTAGACAAAGTGATAATTTTATATATTTTTTTCGATTTTATAAGTCATTCAACACCCACATATCGATTTGTCGAATGAAAAAATAAAAGGAAAAAAAATGATATTCCCTCCTCTTTTCCTCCTTGAAAATCTCCAGCATCATTGAATCTGATATATATCACCGGATGAATCTCACCTTTAATTCTCATATATGTATGTGTGTAAATTTAAAAAAAAAAGCCGCATGAGAAATCAAAGAAATTTTTCGTTTACCGGTAGAGATTCCACGGGTCCTGAAAAATATTCAACTCTCCAAAGCGGCAAAGTTTCAAATCTCCCAAGAGAGAAAGAGAGAAGCAAATAAAAAAATCCGAAAAAAAAAAAAAAACCCTTTAGCCTCTTCTTGCATCTATAAACGACCGGATGTGGACAGTGTTTCAGTTAAATATTTTATTTAAAAAAAAATAAAAATCCTTTTTTTGGGGTCGTTTCTCAACTTTCCACCTCGTTGGACACTATCGCGGCATAACAAAGAGTAGAAAGAAAGAATAAAAGAATCAAAATGTATAACGAAAGAAAAATAAGGATAAAAAACAAAAAAAGTGTTAATAAAAATAAAAAAAAATTAAAAATAAATAAAAATTGAATAACAAAAAAAAAAAAAGCGGCACATAACAATCTTTGAAGAGTATCAAAAGTGCAAACACATGGAATGAGGTAAAAAAGGCGCAATCTCTATGACAGACATTTTGGTAAATTTACTAGTTGTATAGAGAAAGGATAGAGGTGGTCCTTCAGGATGCAATTTATTAGCCATTATCTGAGACAATGTGGCTACCTGGGCGCCAAATGCAGAAATGCCGGTGGGTCCATATGCATGACCGCACTGATATCCATACAGTGATTTTGTGTCCTCGACTACATTTAATATACCAACTTAAATGTACTACCTGATTTTTTTGGTTGTTTATTTTTTTATTTAGTGTACATTTGTTTATTTATTCTTGTTATATTATTTTTTTTACTTTGGTAAATCTTTCGTGTGGATACTTTTAATTTCTATATGTACATTCATGAATCTGTATGTTTGTTTGTGTGGATATTATATATATAATTCTACTGATGGAACCAATGCCGCGTGCACACACTTTATACTTATTTAACCATGGCCAGGAAGACACGGTGGAAAAAGTCACCTAATTGATGCTTCGTCTTTGTTTTGGTTAATTCCAACATGGTTCGGCCATTAAAACGTCCTACAATATCGGCAAGTCCGATCTTCGTTGCGAGATAAATGATGACACCCGGTACGAGGTTACCATACTTACCACCACCATCAACGAAATTTAAGAAAAAAAAAAGTAATAAATAAATTAAAAGAGAAAATATATATATATATTCGACTTCTTCTCTGATATTCTTCTGATCTATACTCCATACCATTCAGCTTTTTTAAAAAGTTTATTTTTTATGATAAAAAAAATATACAACTTTCAAGTAGTAAAATTATGCAATTTATATTTATTTATTATATTTTTCGTTATCAGTTTAGCTGTGAAAATAAATTGGAACCGTTCGATTGGACATCATGTAATTTTAATAGTAAAAAAAAAAATAATGTCTGACTAAAAAGGACTATTTTCACTTGTGAAAAATCAAATTGAAAATTATGTTTATTTTTTTTTTTTTCTTCACATGTAAATTATAATATGAATTGAATTTTATTGTACAAGTATATGTTTATCAAATGTTTCATTTAATTTGAAATAATTTTTTTCGATAATTATTATTTATATTATATATAAATTTTAAAGCCAAGAAGCACTGTGAACACTCAACTCAATGTGGCATTAACGGTCGACAATCGCCACTAAAACACTCAAGTATTAATGTAAAACACATTTCTGATAAAGATAGCCCTACCAAGCTGGACATGGTTGGTGCGAACACGCGTACAAACCGGTGTGTCATTGCTACAACGTTTATTATTTTTTTAGATATGAAATAAAAAAAACAATATTTAAAACTTATCTTGTCAATTGCTTAAAATTAAAAATATAAAATGTACTAAATCAATTTAAATATTCCATCACTATTTGCTTATCAAAATGATAAAAAAATAAAATAAAATAAAACAAATAAATGAATAAATAAAACGTATATTATATTTCAAATAAAAACAAGATTAACTTTGATGAGTTCATGGTTTTGTCAATGAGAAGTAATTTAATTGACATGTGTTTTTGATAGACAGTATCTTGAAATAATAATTTATTTATTTAATAAAAAATAATAAATAAATAAAAAACTGAATGTATTTTTTTTTTTACACGGCGGCAAAGTTAGATATTTAATTAAATAAACACTCAGTGAGATTAACGAAGGTGCGAGAAGAGATCAAAGATGCATATAATGAGTAGTCAAGTGACCTCTCAAAATAAAAAATATAAAACTTTTATATATATCTGGGTGGTCCCACTTGATCACTAACTATACATTTCTTTTTTTCATTTATTTTTTCGATGCATTTTAACTCGTTAACAAACACACCAATCGAGACATATATTTTATTGCCATTTTTTTAGTGTCGAATGCAATCATACCAGTTGAGCTCGATTTATTTAAAAATATATTTTTATTAAAAACAAGTTAATCATTTGAAAAAAAATATAATAATTAACAATAAAATATTATCGTGAATTTTATATTTTTTATACAATTCAGATTGTTGTAAATTAATTTCACAATTCTGCTAATAAATTAGACCAATTAACACCATTTATTATCAGAGTCAAAGTCGACGAGATAATAATACAAATAAAGTATGTAAAAATAAAAAATATAATATTCATATCACATAATATTTCAATTTACAATTTAAGTTTTTAAAAATCAAATATTTTTTGTGTAAAGTTTCATGTATTTTTTGATTATTATTTTATTATCGGTTTTTTTTTATCTATGTTTTTGATTATTATTCAGTTGATGAATTTTTAGGCTTAGTCATATTTAACAAAAGGATTAATATTTTACGCAGTCAATTTTTTATTCAATAAATATTATGACATTTAACTTAAATAACAATTTTATTGGCACGTGGTACATTATCCTGTCACGTTTTGAAAAAAAAAATCAATCAAACCAAGAACACTTTTATGTTCTTTTCATTATTAATTTTTTTTATTTTTTATCAATCATATGTACTTGCTAAATTTACATGTTGATGTCGATAAATTTAAATGACACGAATACTGATGAGCCAAGACAATGTTGACCAATTTAAATATTTTTATTTCCCGATAGCTTCAATGGAAAAAATAAATAATAAAAAGACGTATAGTTTTTTTTTAAGCTGAAAAAATTAATTTTTAATCTTTTCATTTTAGCTGTTGTATAATATGTTATCATTATTTATTTTTTTTCGGGGTGAAGAGTCGACGACTGTCTTTGGTATTAGATCGCGTTATCTCTAACGAGCAGTTGGTGAGTGACGACGGTCGTACACGCGGCTTTTTTCGTTTTGGATCAGGTTCCACTACCATCGTCATCTTCATCATGATGACCATCATCATCATCATCACCCCACGCTAAACTACCTTATATATATATATAAATACAATCACATTTTGTATATATAAATAAGGTAAATAAATATTAGAAAGAGAAATAAAACGAGCGGCATAGATGCCCTTGATTCATTCAGTCCCTTTTTATCTTTGGTATTTGTCCCGGAAAGGAGGCGTTATTTCTTGGAAACAAAAACGATCTGTGTGCTTGTTGAAAATCAAAAAAAAATATATATATTTTAATGGTGGTAGTTTTTAATAGTAAATTGGATGGAGACACATCAATGGACTTGTCCATTCATTTGGACTACGATATTAAAAGGAAAAAAATGAATAAAACATATATACTAAAAGAAAGAGAAATATTTTTTTTATATATATGTGATTCTATCACAACAATTTTTTCTCTATATATCTTTTTAATTATTTTTTTTTATAACTATATACGTTAAATTGATATATTTTTATTTTTTGAATTTTTATAAAACAAACTAAGCAGCTGTGAATGAAATTTAGCCAACATATTTAAATATATTTTGTATAAACATACACACACACATAATCATTCAGTTAAATTTATGTTTAAACTTAAAAATTTATTATAAACATGTTACTTTTAAATTGTCTTAATTCATTGAGATGATGTTGAGACATTTTAGATTTATAAAATTTAAATCATATTTATTTATTAATTTATTTATTTGTGAATATTTTTTATTAAAGTTAAATTAGTTAAAGATATTATTATATTTATATTTATATGATAATATTATACTGGAAGACATTATACAAGGTGGTATATATCGTATCAAAACTTGAGTATGAATCTTGACGGGGGGTGGTGACAGCAGGCTAAAATCTGCGGGGGTTCTAGTATCGAAAATAAACGAGAATTTTAACTCACCATGCAACAGTAAGGAGCCGTCATATTGAGATACTCTGAGCATCTATTACCCCCTATGGATTTGGTCAGCACAACCATATAACCCCTATATTAATATATTATTTAACCTGGACGTGATCCCTATTGAGATTCTCGAGAATTCTTGAGACGTCACATACCTATCATTGTTTTCATTATTCATATATTATTTTATTTTTATTTTTTTTGTCTCAAGTGATATATACCGGTAAACCATTGTGACGTTGATATGCATACTATTTTTTTTTTTTTTTTCATCAAACATCTCAACTATCTAGTAATCACAAATTTCGTGTCTTCATTTTTTGTAAATTTCCGGAAATAATTTCTAGAAATGTTTATTAAATATTTTATAAAAAATTTCGGAAACAATTTTTCAAAAAATATTACGAGAAACTGATTAGCTAGGATATTTAGTTTATTTGCTCAAATATAATAATAATAATTGTGTCAATTATTACTTGTAATATTGTTTTTAATTTCTAAAAATATTGAAAAAAAAATAAATCAACTATTTTTATCACATTTATCATAAAATTTTACAATTAATTTTTATCTTAATTGGCATAAGTAAAATTATTTGCATGAATTTATTCAATTATAAACAATTGGTATGCTTGACTTATATAGCATAGCAAAACTCGACAAATAGAGTAAAAAAATAAAACAACTATCAACCAATGAAAATACGTTATAAATTTTTACACATGTATGTTTTTAGTATCGTAAAATTATCACGCCCAATTAATTAATGTCAATAAACTTTTTTTTTCAATATTTTTATTTCTCCGATAATGCATTATGATAAATAATCATAATATACAAAATAACAATAACTTTTATCGTTGAATTTTTTGTTTCTATAAATAATTTATAAATTATTTTAATGTAAATATTATTCAATTGAAATATAAACTGTAGTGGAATATTTATAAATTTGCGGTCAATATATATGTAAAGTCATAGTGATTCGACGACGATGCTTTATTATATTCACACAAGTTATATCTTCACCTCTATATAAACTCTATATATAGCATTACAAATGGACAATGGTTTTATTCGTACAGTTATAATATGACTGTTTGTTTAATGCATATAGTCAAGACCGTATTCATTTTCATGATGTCCCCAAACCTCATATAAACCTGACTTAATTTAATACGCATATACACAATTTGTGTATACATAACTCACTCTTTCATCGCCATATCGTCATGGTAATAAAATCATAACGTGTCAAGAGAATATTATTGAACCAATTTTTATACGATGTTGACAAAGCGTCGGACAACGTAAATGATAGTCACACTGATTTGTTCTTCAATAAATAAACAATCGATAAAAAAATCAAACGTAAATTAAAATGATAAACTAAATATTGAGTTATAAATAAAAGATAAAAGTATAAACATATTAAAATATATTTTTTTTTCTGTTTTTAAATTAAATGAAAAATATTTTTAAAATGATAATTGTTGTAAGACGAGTTTTTTTCGTTGTTTTGTTCATTCATTTTTGCATATATAGATATTTTATTTGAAAAAAATGTTTTTTTATATTTATTTTTTCTGCATCCTCCTACGCAAACCAGTATATATACCTAATGTCTAACGAATAGCCCCAATAAATTCATAAGCTGGCCAAAACATGCCCGCGAGATGCAGAACACGCTGCACTCTTGGGCATTAACTCCAACGAAAACCTCACATTTATACATGTTATTTCTCAGCACTTGGTTTTTTGTGTATAAATATTTTAATATATACAAAGCTATATATGTAAAAAATTTTACTTGTTCCAAAGTCAGAGTGTATGTTTAATTTTTGAAGTCGTAAAAACATTAAATTTGTTGTTAAATATACATATTGAAAATTTGACTCTCATTGAGCACGTATAATTTACTTGAGTAATACAAATTCTTGGGATTGGTAAAACTAAAAAAAAAAAATATATACCACTTTGTATTGTATGCTCGATTAAACCGACATAATATATATGAAAAATAAAAAAATACATTCAATTTTGAGGCAGTTAGTTCGTTTTAAAATTGCAAATTTGTTTTAATAAATAAAAAAGTGTAAATATTCTTTTGATTATTAAACTAATTATTTAAATTTTATATATAGATGCATGTTATTTAATATTTTCAAAACACATTGAGTTGCTTTTTGAAGAAAAGTGTCCAACGACATTGTCACGAACATGTCATTTACAAAGTTCAGCTATAACAAGATATTGTAGTTCAACAACTGTACCTTAGGGAACTTTTTACAAACTATATTTGACTGAATCTTCTTCTTCAAGTTTTACCAACTTTCAACATGCAAATACTAGTTATGTTTTTAAAAGTTTTATATACTTTTATATATGTACAGTTTTATATTATATAAAGTTAAAAAAAAGTTTGTGGTTTTGTTGATTTGACATTATGATCTTATTGTTGAGTTAAAAATAAAATGAAAAAACAATGGACATATGTCTGTCAATATTTATACACATAAACAAATATGTATTGTGAAATAATTTTCTTTTTATTTTGCATTGTGATATGATGTAAAATATTTATCAAAGACGTAACAACAAACATGTAGACAATGATCATACGTATATTTCGTTATTATTTATTATTTCATTTTTTTGTTTTACATCATGTTTTTATTTTATGTAATATTTTTTTCGATATACAATTCGTGTTGTTTGTTGTCTCGGATGAATAAATGCAAGACTACAATCACGATTTAACCGAGCAAACAACCAAAGTATGTATATAGAGTATAGAGTGGCTTTTAACACTTAAATATTATCTTAATCAGTAACAGACTAAGACTAGAGTTGTGTCTTGTTGCTAGCAAACTACCTCAATCGTGATTAAATGTACTCCAAGTCACCAACAATAAATAAAATCAATTTATTTATGTGTAGACTTTTATTTGAAATACGCAATCCTTCAAATTGATAGAAATATCTTATTATTTTCTTATGTAACTATTTCTTAATTAAATAAAAAAAAAAAAAAAAAAAACATTAATCATAAAATAATAAGCAAGAAAAAATAATCATTTTCTGTTGTGAAAATTAATTAACTTTTTCATCATGTAAGGCAACTAATAAACATCAAATATTTGACGTTGACAGGATAATCCAACTGGTCAATTTGTTATTTCAATCGATAATATTTCACATCATTTTTAATTATGTTTTTTTTTGCACGTCAAATTGTCCTTGTCAAGCTTGTCAATTGAACAATCGAGATTGATATTAATTAAGTAATCAAAATTTTTATTCGTTGTAATTATTAGTTATTAAATAGCAGTTATTGTTGGTGGTGGTTGGAGAAAGGTGGCAGCACCAACCTGCACAATTTAAATTTTTATTCAAAAGTTTTATATATGAATGAGTGCAACGAAGATATACATCTTTCTTGTTTTTTTAATAAAAAAATACATTAGTATTTGAAAATAATGCTAAATTTTTTTTAAAAAAAAAGAAAAAGTTGTTTAATTTTGTGTATTTTTTCTTATCATGCGAATTTTATCATTAAGTTCTTCATCGTGTGTTAAAAATTGTCTGGGATTTGCAAATTTAACATGGTGAGTTTCTAATGATTCCTTGGAAATAATGAAGCATGACTTTGTATCGAAAATGGGCGTTACTTGAGACTCAGTGGACTGGTGCTGTTTATTATTTATAATAATAATAATAGTAATATTGGAGGTGGGTTCTAATGAGCTTTGCTGAGGCGGATGAAATCAAATAAAAAAAGTAAAATTGTATAAAAAAGAAAATAGTGATGAAAGAAGGAAAAAAAAATCAAATGATGTCGTAGAGGAAAAGTAGATGCTGAATGAGTTTATGAGAGAAGGATATGTATATACATTAAAAGAAAAAAAAATTTAAAAGGTGGAGAAGGTTGTACCACGATGGTAAGGATCATTGGCGTGGATTGGTCGTTCATGTGAACGTGAGGCGTTTCGATTTAGCGAACCGGTGATATTGCTGAGGTAGAGAGTGCAACAGTAACGACCAGGTGAGAAAAAAGTATAAAAAAAAATAACTAACCAGTAAAAAACAATAAAATGATTTGAAAAGAAAAAAAAAATGAATAAGTTGAAACAAATAAAATACATTGAGTAGACACGCAGTGGGATAAGAAGTTATCTTATCTTTGAAAACTGAGACAAAGAAAAATCAGTAAGTATGTAATCAGGAAAAAAAATTTAAAAAAATTCTACTTAGAGGTTTTAGTTCAAAGCACTCTAAGTAGATGTCATTATGAATTATTTCAATTTTTGAATTAAAGTTTAATCAAAAATTCTTTCATTGATTTAAATACTAAATTTTTATAATTTTTTCTTTTTCAAATAAACAAATGTTATTTTGTTGATTTCCTTTGAACCCATAATAATTTCCTTGACATTGAATAATGAGGACAATCAATTTTCCCTTAACATTTAAAAAATCAAGCCACTTGAAAATTTAACAAATCTGTCCACCTCAATATGATTGAATTGTTTAACGTTTAAAATAAAAAAAAAATGCATCATTTATTTTCTACCTGATGGGCTACAATTGAATATCAATATATTGTAAAAGGGCTGAGTATAAATTTTTCAAAGGCATCAAATCACACCTGTCACATGACATCAACAATGATGGATCATTAATACATATTTAGTGAATACATACTACAGATGTACATAACTTTTGTGGAATTTAAACACTCATACTAATATAAAGCAGGGGAAATTTTGTGCTTGCAATCTTTGTATTCATGTGCCTGGCTCAATCAAATTTCAATTAAACAATGGAAACCAAGTTAAACGTGAAAGTCAATTGGTCTGTGATGCTTCTCATCACCCTTCTGGCTGTTTGTATATCTATATTTTAAATACACATCATTGTGTTTATCTATGTGAGTGAGTGTATTCGATGATGGGATTCGCATCGCGTCACATCGCGTAAGGGCGGGTGGCAGAGATTCAGTCAGCTTAACGCGAGATGAGAAGAATATACGAGAGATGAAACGGCTCCGACAAAAGGGGACAAGATTATATTGAGGGTAGGAGAAATTAAATATATATACACACAAAATGATCGTTGGAGAAATCTTACGCTTCGCTTAATTAATGAATGCCGGCGTCGCTTCGCTTTTGATTCTAAATGCGTAAGCCGACATTATTTTCTTATATATATTTTATTTTTTAATTTACAAATTTTATTTGATATTTAAAATAAACGAATTTTTTTTTCTCTATGCTTATTTTTAAAAAAAATATATATATTTTATTTCAATTTTTTATTTTTTTGGCTCTATCTTGACTATCAATCTGTTTATCTGGCCACAATCAAAAATCCTTCTCTTCACTGAATGAACACCAAACCGTCCATCTACCTTCATATACGCATAATACGTATGTAAACTCTTTCGGGCGCGATTATTTATCTTTTAAGCGGTGATGCTTTCAGAAAATTGTAACTCCACATATCTCGTTTCGTTTGGTCATTTTGTTTTTTTTTTTTTTTCTATCGTATAAATATGCGTACTATATCTATGTATTATTTTTTATTATTTTAATGTTTACTTTTTATTATTTTTGCTTATTTGTCTTTTTATATTTGCCATGTCGGTTTTAATCCTTTGATGATAATCTTGTATCTAATAACAAATCGATGTTTTATATGAAAGAAATATATGTATTTCATTTAAAACACATATGCAATGTATATATTTATACATAGGTATGTATGTGATATATAAATCAACTGATGAAAAAATAATTTGGGATATTAAAATAATGATAACGTCGTTTTTTTTTGTCATTTTATTACTTGATAATCATCAAGATTAATGAGAATTTAAAACGGTTTTTTTTATTTTATATTTACACTGACATATGATTAAACTTTTGTTACGTTGTGGATAAAAAAGTTAATTAATTAATTTTCCATTCGGTAATTAATACTATTATTATATTGAAAATTATATGGATTATTTGCACAGGGAGCTTTTTATGAGCTTTTTTTGTGTTGGAAAAAAAATAGATAATTGCAGTATGTGATAATTTTGAGAATTAAATTATTCACTTGTACATTGTTTCGGTTTAAAATAAATTATAATTTTGGAAATCAATGTGAATTGTAATGTTGAAAATTGAAAATAGATATTTAAACGCAATCAATAAGTAAAAAAGCAAATGAATATTCAATTTGAGTCGTAATTAATTACTAACTTTCATTTATTCAATTAGCAAAAATTAACGTAAAAATCAATAAGATTAAATTATTGAATCCCGAAAGTAAAACAAATGAAATCTGAAAAGTGGATGACATAAAACAATATAATCCTCGATTCAATATGAGGGTCTAGCCTCAACCAGGTATTGATTTTTGTGTCATTAATTAAGATGACAGTATTCACATGTAAAAAATCAAAGTATCGACTCATAAAAAATTTCATCATGAAAAATTTAAAATAAATATAATTTTGCTAAAATTTAAAATACATTTGTAAAGTGAATATTAATCATAAAATTTTCTATAAAATAGTAAAGCTAATAAAAAATTTAAAAGATAAAAAAAAATTATTAAAAGTTTCAAAGTGGATATTAATTAGCCCACAACTACATTTTGAAATATAATTTATAATAAAGACGAAATATATATGTATAAAGAGCCTATCAATCCAGCAAGATTAATCACTTGAGTATAAATTGGCACAACAGCCCTTTTCAATTTTATCCACTTTATATAATACAAGTTGGTTATATAGATTTTATTTTACAACTACATTTCTTATGCCCCATTCCCCCTAGTGTAACCGTGTCTTTTTCAACACCATCAAGCGTCGTCTTGATTTATTAAACGACAAAAGCAAATATATATATACATGACAATGTGTTATACACTCATAGTTGTAGGGTGTCTTCAAGTTTATCCCCTGTTGCGATAACTGTATCAGTGTATCCTCTTCATGACAAGCTTTGCTATTTCACCATGACTACATATTTGTGAACATGCACCTTGATAATGCCAAGCTACATAATCCCAACCTAATCATAATCATATTCATATTCATATTCGCGTCACTCCACTTTGCATATATATGTATATTTATTATATAGAAAAACATGTAAAAGAAAATAAGTAGAAAAATCAATATACTCTCAGACAAAAGAGAAATTCTAAATATATATATTCAATATAGTGATTTAAAAGAAAAATTTGATTCGTTTGTTGTTCAAAAAATTTTCAAAAGAAAATGTGATCAGGTGCGCACTCTGTTGTATGATCGGTGAAGCTTTTACCGGTGTACAATACTGTGTGACACGTTTGTATATATATGTATTAAAAGTACCTACATACAGACAAAGTTATAAATAAATATTGCGGGTATATATATATTGGTCCCCCTCCATAAAATAATAGTACAGTATTTTACTTATTGTGGCTATTAGACATGTCTCATTCGGAGAAACTGTCGACGCAATGATCACGAGTGTACTCAATGAACTGCAGCTGTATATATGAAGTGCAACAAAGATAGAATTTCGTCTATGTATAGATGCAGTGACATATTCATATGTATAGGTATATCGGTACACCTTTTGCCCCCTTCTTTACCTAACATTTGGTTTTTTTTTGTAAGCTCAAAGCGGGGAAATTTTTTTATCCCTAGAATTGAAATTAGGTGGGGCATTGTGTAAGTATTGTGCACAGACACATTTACAAATTTATCAGGTAGCGGGGATAAAGCTTTCCGCCTCTCTTAAAATATCTCCACCTTTTGATTATTCTCCTACTACTTGTGCTCATCTTTCTCCTCGTTCTTTTTATATTTACTAAAACTGCCCTCCCTTCTCACAACCCCATTGACACTTCTTATGCTCCTCCTATTGAAATACTTTATGTATATAACGAATAAACTATCAAATGCTTTTGATCACCAAGCGATTGTCGATTTGTGCTGCCCTCTGAATAGAAAACTTTTGAATTATTTATTTAAAAAAAAAAAACAGAATTTTGTGGTGAGCTTGCAGTAACATTATACAGCTGATTTTTGAACTTTTAAGATTCAATAAATTTTTAAAAATGTAAAATTATATACATTGTGGTAAACTCGAGGTAATATTATACAAATTTTATAAAAAGTCTACAAGGTAATATAAAATTACATTGAAAAAAAAATAAAAAAGTTAATGAATTTAAATTTTAATAAATTTTTAACAATATGAAATCATTAAAGAATCTGTTTTATATTGACTGAAGATTCATGAGTAATAAAATTGAAGAAAAAAGGAAAATTCAACAATTAAGCTTCCATACTGATAAACAACAATTAAAAGCTCTATACACATGGGAACATGTTCATGTACTGCAATTGTGTGATTACTATGGGGAAGTTAAACGTGCGGGTGTTCCGGTTGTCGTTGGAGAAGCTGAAGCCGAAGAAGAAAAAAAATAAGTCGAAAGGGTGAATAAAGGTGAATGAATATTGCCAAAAACGAATACAGTATGTATGTATACATATACGACATACACATTGTGTGAGACCCAAGAAGACTATGTGTAGACTGTGGTGTTAACAAACGGTACACTAATGTTTCACATCGTAGAGTATGCCTTTGCAGTTTCCAGTAGTAACCCACCACTTTACCATCTTATTTTATCCCTTTCTCTCATGTACTCTTAATGCTATTTTATATGCCGTATATATGTGTGTTATCAGCCACGAGTGCAAGAGCGCAAAGCAGCAACTCGACAAAATATATATCTCTTGCACCCTCAAACAATACACCCCACCAACAAAACCACCTACAATATAACACGTTTAAATGTAGTTGGGTTTATATTATATCTGTGTTTGTATATGTGTGTACATTTATAACATCAAGTTGCAAATGTATATTTGTTATGTTAATAGTGGGGATAAAAGTGATGGTGAGATGCAAGTAACGCTTAAACGTGTTTCAACACAATTAAATAGTGGGGAGAATATATTTACATGTATTGGTTGCTGTAATTGTATTTGTGTATTTTGTACAAGTATATGTTATTTGAGATAAGAGAAAGAGAGATAATGTGTAAAATGCTTGCTAGAAGTGGCTGGGTTATTTTGAACCCAGTGAAAGGCGGTTGAAGGAGGAAGGCGGAGTCGTGGCTTGTCCGCGCCCCTAAAACGAGGGGAAAAAAGCGCGACTCAATTCTGCGCTGTTTCAATACTATACTTTTTTTCTTTCAAATTTATCTCTCTTTATTTTTACAAAAAGCGAAAAAAAAACACATTTGAGGGGAAGGTAAAGAAGTATGACTAGAGTAAAAATTTTTTCTATGCAACATAACTATAGGGTGTATGTACGAGTATGAATGAATTATTTTCATGTTATAAAAATTGTTTTATTAATTTCAATAAACAAAATATTTGTGAGCTTTTCTTGAACAAATGAAAAACTGAACGAAAAATATAGTAAGAAAAGAAATCTACAAATACGAAAAATTTCAAAAATCAAAAGAGTCAAGTAAGCAGCGCCATCATGACAAAACTTCAAATTTATCAAACTAAAATTGTCGTGTAAATTAAATCCCCACTATTTAAGGTAATATTATTATATCCCCTTCTATAACAGATAGTACAAACATATTGTGTCCCCCACCCATATAAAAGTAAAATGAAGTGGGAATAAAGCAGCGTTACGCGAATTCGTATGATCAGGTTATGTTGTATATAGAGGGGAATAAACCGAGAACAGACAAGCAAAAGTGCGCGCAAGTTGTGGTTTTTAGTTTGATAGAGAAATAATAAAAAAAAAAGTGGATAAAAAAAGAGATAGAGCATGAAAAAATAACATATATATACATATAGACTCTTATGATCATATAGGGGTAGAAAGGTATTTGAAAAGAGGGGTTGTTCTATGAGGGATAATGAAACAAGGTGAGCAGAAATGTGGCGATGTGTGTATGGGCCTTATAAGCCGACGAACCATATTTTATATCCCCGTGTTTATCAACTCTAACTATATCACACAGTGAATCCTCGTTACAGCTTTGTCTGACTATATATACGGTTATACTACTTAATTATTTATTTGTTCAACTTTGCATATCTAAAAACAATATGTATGTTGCATTGTGAAATTTTTCAGTTAACTTAATTGAGTTTTGATTGAAGTTTAGATATTATATGCTGTTAAACATCCATCAATGGTCTGCATAAGTCTTATACATGGTCGGATAGTCTTATGAAGTTTTTCACTTTTTTATCGTTATAAGTACATAGATGTAAGTTTTTTTTCTTTTGGCTCTTGTGAATTGTGTTTTCGTTATAATTACCGACATTACTCTCGAAATTCATCTCAATTTTATTACAATTACACACATTATATACATATTTTCTTCTAAAATTCAACTATGTACACTTAAAAAATAATTTTGACATCATAGATAAACACATTTACTTATATATATATATATTTTCATGTCTATCATTGATTTGTTTTTTACATTTTTTTAAGCTTTTATTCGTTCTTTTCCCAATAGTCTGTCGTTTATCATCGTCTCGCTCTTATATAGCTATATATGTGAGCATGTCATTTACTGTGGAAGACACTTCTACTGTATGCCATCAAACTAACAATGTTTGTTCATGGAGAAAAAAAAATAAAATAAATAATAATAATAACAAAAAGAAATATGTACGTGAGTGTGTCTTGACTATGTTTTTTATCTTTGTTGTCAAGTACGACATTGCAATTCGTCGGTAGGTGCAGTATGAAGTAGAAGGGTATATATAAGAGGGATAACAACACTGTGACTTTCTCGTTGGTAACTTGAGTCAGTTGATATACAGGTACTAAGCCACTATACTGTATACAGACCAATGACTTTAAACTTGTAAATACATATATGCAGTATTTTATGTGTATATCTATGTCGATGGGAGGGAAGCACACAGTGGCAAAGTAAGCGACAAGACAACACATAGTGGCACGAGACAAGAAGACAACCGTTTGTTTCTTCGTCCACATATACACCAACAAGTATTCTCACTTTATCCATCTTATTTCCTCTCTCAATATATTTAACTCACTCTTAATGTACATATACCCCTTACTCCCTTCGCTCTTTTTTTTCCCCTTAACACTTTATCGTCATCCTTCGAACCCTTTCGATTCGCAATTTCAATGTACACTTATACTTACTCCCTGCTGCAGTCACAGTGTTTGTCTCTCGTCTAGTTGGTGATAGTTGCACATATATATATATTGGAAAACATTAGTGAGTACAGACTCACTGTACTATAATAGACATGCACTATATATATATTTGAGAGTTTGAGAGTTAACGGGAGCCAAGTGGAATAACATAATATACACATCCAACGATTTGCCGCTTGCAATGCTCTCAAAACCCAAGAGATAAAAACCAATATAATAAAAGATACAATAAAATTTATAGCACTAAAAAAAATATCATATAATATTGCTTCAAACAATGATACTATTTTTTGATATAAATTTTACTATTTACTTTATTTACAGTGTTGATGATTGTAATTGAAATAAATATAAATTAATTTGATGTAAATTCAACGTTATTTTTATGAAAAAAAAAAGTTTCATCTCACTTTATTTATTCACCTCCTCTTTTCATTGTTGTCCGCCCCTCAAACCCCCCTTTTACCGCCCCTTTGCAATTCAATGTACCGCCTTGCATCTACACACTTTTTTTTGAAAATTTTCCCCTCATTGTGCCTTGATCAAGTATAATTGTGTGACGCTTTCTTACTTTGCTGTTGTTACTTCATTTCTCCTTCTTGTGATAATATGTACGTATGATTCTATATTTTACAAATATGGTATCTCAAAGAGTTTAAAAGAAGGGGAAATATATGTCTCACAAGTAAATTCTCCTCATCGAAAAGAAACGCGACGATTTTGTATGTGAATATAGTCGCGACCGATCATAGCTGGCGCGTCGATCGGATAAACTGGGGGAAATAAAACGTAGTACAAACTTAAATAAGTCAGACAAACAAACGCGCGCGCCGCTAGAGCTTTTATCTGTATTCAAAAGTTGTAATACAAAAAATCATAACAATACGTATAGAAAACCATAAAAATTTGTATAATTGTAATTTTTTGTTTAAGCTCAAAACTGTTGAGATAAAAAACAATGATATTTTGATTTTTGATTTGTTTTTGGTTTGTTTCAATAAAATGTCGATTATAAAGTGGTGTTGAGAGGACAAAATACAGTGCCCGCCCACTGTTCGACACGCTGGAGTATATACGACAGCCGGATGCGAGTATTTCGAGTGTTTCGATGTGAAATGTTACTTTTAAAACGGCGGGAGTGAAAGAGTGAGAAGGAAAAAAAAAGGTGGGAGTTGTGGGACTGTGTTGAATATGTGTTCAACAATTTTTGACTGTATACTATATGTGTGTTATATAAATGTGTACAAAGAAGGGGAAAAATAGTGCTTTTTTTTCTCCTTTTTTTTTAATTTTGTCTTCTTTTTCTTCGTCTCTCTTTTTTTTGCTTGACGCGACCCGTGAGCAACTAGAAGAAGGGGAAAGCCCGAGGGCCAGAGACCCCTTGTCGTGAGTTCTTTCCAGCAACCAGAGTCAGTTTGTAGTTTTCAACCGGGGAAAACTCTCCATGACCCGGCGCGCACGCTTAATATATACACATATATACATATATATATTTTATATATTATTTTCAAAAAAAAAAAATAAAAAAAAAAGAAGAAAACATAAACATTAATTTTTTTGTATTATTAATACAACTCAGTTATAAAAGTGCACCGGCATAGTAAGCTTATGGATTTCATCTGTGATTATCAAGCCTGAGGATTTTACTGTGAACTATTTAACAAAAATATTAATTTATTTTAATTTATTTGAAAAAATATCTATATATATAAAAAGTGACAAAAAAAGTTTAAAAAAACCAAAAAAAAAGTGAAATTATTCTATTTAAATTGAAAATTATATTTGAATGGTTTTTTATTTTTTGATAATTATTAATTGAAAAAAAAATTGTTTTAAGCAAAAAAAATATAATAATAAAAGCTGCGGTTTGCTTTTTGATAGTTTTTTTGAATTTTAAAAATTTTTCAAAGTGATAAAATTAGTGATTGTGATAGCAGGTGGTACGCAACATGCTTGCGTAGCGGATCTCGATAATCACGGCCCTGTGTGGCCGACACATCATGTCACAGTTCTCTTACCGAGGATCACCAAACTTACAGGTCAGACTAAACTCTAATCATATCACTTATTTTTCTGTCTCTTTGCTCTTTTCTATTGGAGCATTATTTTTCCTCAAACGTCTAATTTTGTAATTTATCTGGGATATTTTATAAAAATTAAATAAAACGGTGACAGTGAAGTATAAATTTCGCTATGTATGATTAAAAGTGTTGAAATATATACTGTCGGTTGATAAAATGAAAAAAAAATAGTGAAATGACATATATTGCAAATCATTTGACTTAAAATTAACTCCAAAGTTGACAAGTGCGGATAAATGCATTAAATTCTCAATGCTAATGATATACAAACAAAATAAATTAGATTAAGTCTTGAATTTATTTGTGGAAATGTTTTAATTTTGTGATAGTGATAATGCTATTTTTTCTCATATTAAAATGAAAAAAAAAAAAACATAGTCGTTAACTAGTTTTTCAGGGTTGAAGCTTCTATCGAATAATAAACGTGTTTGCTACGGTTCTGCGTGCGTTCATGAGCCTCGTGTTAATCGCGATAAACGTGTCTTAAGGAGTTAGGCCCTTATTCCAGTTTATATATTATTTATTTTTTTTTAGTGATGAATAAACAAATGTGTTGTCGTTGATCGTGTACCCCACACAGTTTAGATCACAATCCGGTTACTCGTATTAATAAAATCTCGCCATCATTTTCATTGAATCAAAATAAAATTATATGAAAAAAAAAAAAGAGTAAATACTTGAAATATCTAACATGTAACGTACATCTGCATTAATCTTGTGAAGCATAAAATCATAATTTTAAAAAATAAATATCTTTATACACATAAAGATTATCTTAATTATTACAAACCACAAAATTGTTTTTATTTTTTTTTTCAAGTTTGAAATTATTTATTTTTGATGATATGAACATGATATTTTTCACGCACTAATAAAACCACATTGATCTGTAAATATTTGTGCAATATCGCGTGACGAAAAGTTGTTGATTATAAGTATTTTAAAATTATATATTCAATTGAATATATATATGGTTGATGTTGCTGCTGTTAATGGCATAGCTGTCTTGTTACATTTTACATTTTTTTTTTTTCATGAAACTGATATCAGTGATTTTTCAAATTCTATTTTTCTTTTTTTGCAAATTAATTGGTATAGATGATTGTAATTTTGAATACAAGATTGTAGATTGCAAGAGGGTTATACATATTGCGAAAATTTGAAACGGTTGGTAACACTGAGAGCGGGGAAGGCCACGTGTCCTGGACACATACTGCACACTTGCAAATATATTTTACATTTATATATACTATTATTTAAATAACACATCTTGTTACTTTGAAACAAACCGTATATCATTTAAACAATCTTTTAATAATTCTATTTACGAACATATATATATTCTATTCAATTTAAACCTCACAATGCTAAAAATAAATTCAACCACGACTATTTTAAATATTTAAAAAATTTATCGAGATAATGATTTTATGAAAATATTAAATTTTTAACATTTCAAATTACACTCGCTTGAGTATCATTCTAAAATGCATACACAATTAAAAATACTCTTAAAATTGCATGTAAAACTATGGAAAAAAAACAAAGTCCAAGAAATTGTGTAATTTTTCAATGTATACATATTTTTATGATAAAAATTTTATAACATTTATAAATAATCACGATAATTAACATTAAAAATTAATATCAATTGGAAATTTAATTTTTTTATTGATCGTAAAATTTTTTATTGGTTAATTCAATGTTTTATTTGAGCTTTGAGATTTTTTTTTTTCTTTCTTTTTATTCTTGTTTATAATGATGATCTACAATGCACATGTAAATTGATAATATATCCAGAAGCCAAGTTAAATTTACCAGCCTTGAGTATAATCAACTTATGGAAATTTAATATTTTTTTTTGCCTTTTTTTTTTTTCTTTACTTTCCATAATTCTTTAATTTTATTTGTAAAAGTAGTAAAGTGTTTGACGATTATGCAATGCCATTAAGATAATGTTAACATATTATCTAGTTAATAGTGAATATTCCATTGCAGTTTAATTGATATTTAAAATTTATATATTCAATAAAAAAATATATTTAAAAAAATTCTATTTCTGTAAATTTAGTTAAATATATTTTAGCACTAATAATCACATGTGTAACTCAAAATAAATCATGTTAAAATTATTTTACTTTTTATCACAAGCCAGATTTGTGTGTCAAGTTATTTTAGGTATATATTGCATTTAATTTGAAGAAATAGAAAATCCACATAGTACACAACCACATGTATGAGAAAAATCAAACTACTTCAAATCAATGAATATTATTAAATAGTTGCTTTCTCATAGAGTCAAAATTTATACAGTCAAATATATCTAAACATGTTATCAATAAATGTTGATTCAAAATAATAATTATTATTATTTATCTAATGAGAATACTGTGTGTGTGTTGTTGTTACGATGTATCGATAAGTCTACTTGGCACATTAGAGTCATGTCCTACATGCTTGAATTCAAATACCAGTGAAAATGCAAATGAATTAGTCATATACGCAATCAAAACCGGTAGGTGGAATGTTTGCTCGTTTATTTAATGCTGATATCAATCAATTATCATTGACTTATAATCAATTTTTCAACGTCAGTATATTCATAATACAACTATAAATTTGATTTATTTATTTTGTTTTAATTCAAAAATTATATTTCAAATTAAACAATCAAAATTTTATATTTTTAATAAATCTGGTTTGTCAATATTATTTCTTTACAATTTCCGGTTTTTATTATGAATAATAATTAATTATTAAAAGTCAATGAATATTTTTTTTTTTTCACATAATCCATTGACGGATATTTAATGAAAATAAAATTTATAATGAATGGTACTTGCAAGCTTGCAGAATTTAAATTTATAAATTTTTTTTTATTATTATTTTGATTTCTTTGACATTTTGTTTATATGTATTTTTAATTTGCTGACTTGAAATACAAGAAAATGATGAATTATTTTGTGTCGCCGGTGCAACGCTGACTCAGATCCGTCCTTATTCTCTTATGTCGCTTTCATTCAATACTTTATTTGTATATAAAAGAATTAAAAAAAAAAAAATTACATTTATATTTCTACTATTTCTTTTTGCTATATATTCATATTCCTCTATGAGACCTTTTTATATTTTTTTTCTCACTGTTAATTTTATGATTATTTTTTTAACTTTCATTCAGCTTCATTTTTATTTTTTAGAACTCTCAATCTGTCAACGTACACGCGAGTCACTTCCGTTACTCGAATTTCATGTGATTCCCTAACTGAGTGCTGAGTTATGAACCTCCCTATTCATTTATTTATTTATTTATTATATAATCTTTATCTTTTATTTATTTTCTAAACTATATAATTTATATGTTTGTTTTAAATTTTATTTTTTCGAAAAACCATTTAAATGAATATTTTATTATTTTTTTTTTCTCGAATAAAGACATAATATGTAATTTGAAGATTTTAATGTTTTGTTTTTATATAACCACAAGTGGTCTTTTACATTGATAGTTTCTCTTGGAAATAAAATTTACTCGATACGTCTTACATTCGTCACTGGCACCCTTAACAAACGCCGGATGTAAGGACCCATTTCGTGCACACGATAAAATATAAACTCTCCTTATTCTGCATAGTTTTGTGTCGTCTTATTTTTATATTTTATTTATATATACAAGCATTTTACTTTGTTGTAATCACTTGGTCGGTTACAAAGAAACGATGGAATCGGATGACAGCACATGCAGAAGATAAATGCCGTATTTTTTATATTTTAATACTAACTAAACGTATCGTTGAATTGTTTCATCAAACAATATCTAAACAAACACTCTACAGATATCATCACTTTCATACAGCTTTAATATATAAAATTTATTTTTTCATACAGTTTTTATTTTGTTTCACTCTAATTGTCATAAAGGCAACATTGTTAATTTTTTTTCCAACATATTATCCGTATATTCATCAAAAGATTTATTGGTCTCGTCTTCGCAAAAAAAAAAAAAAAAAAAAAAAAAAAAAAAAAAAAAAAAAAACAAAAAATAAAAAAAGTATTATATAAATAAATTTTATTTTTTAGAGAGAAATAAAAATAAAAAAAATTTGTTGTGAAACATGTATAATATAAAGCTGTCTTTTGCAAATGTGATAATTTTTAATTCCAAGTACAAGCCTCCTGGTTTAAGTCAATTTATATATATGTATTTTAAAAAATCGGCGGTACGTTTTTACTTTAAAGGATCGTATAGATATTGTACTTTTACCAAAGTGAATAAATATTGAACGATACTCTGACGGTTATCTTGTCTTGAAAAACAAAAAGAAAAAAAAAAAGATAAATAAAAATTTAAAGGTGGTGGAGAAGAAAAAGTTATATATACATGTAGGTGAAGGGCAAACGATGGATAAAATATATATAAGGCTCATGCCAAAATCAATGTTAAGCTCTAGTGCATTATGGGTGTAAGGGCGAAAAATAAATTTACGTATTTATAATATATATAGTACGTGTGGGAACATATAAGTAAGTACCGCTAAAGGCCTAAATATACAAAACGGTCCATCAATCTGGCCAGAAGTCAATATTTATTTGGCTGGGCCTCGTTGCAAAGAGGGCATCATCGGTACACACATAATGATGGAAAAAAAAGCCGCATTTCACCCTCTTTACTCTCATTTCTATACCATCGTTTTTCATACCTTTTAAAAGTTGCAGGACACGCGTGACAAATGCTCTGACTGCAAACATCAGAGCATCTGTGTACACAGGATAAAACCGCTTTGCTCATATATATTTTCTACTATTTATTTTTATTTTTTTTGAGATTAAACAAATCTTATAATACTCGTGTATATAAATAATATATAAAAATTTTTATGTAGTTTATATATGTATTTTTATGTACTGGGATTGAGGTAGTCCAATGACCAAGTAGATTTATTTTATTCAAAATATTGTTATGTAAATCGCATATAAATTTATATTGTGTATTTAAAAAATAAAAAATAATAATCCAGGTAGAAATTTGAAATCACAAAATTGTCATGATTGACCAAACATTGAAATATAATTTAATATTTTATTTACTTTTTTTTCAATAGTTAAATTTTTTATTTAAATTAAATTATGCTTTGATTTTTGACTATCAGATTTACCTTGATATAATTTTATTAATGTTACCTTTTAATAAATTTATTGTGGAATTTAATGGTGACATTTGCATTGTAAATTTTTTGTTAAAAATATATTTTAACTCAGCAAGTAACCTGATACAACATTTAGAATTTTTTTTGCAAGTGTCTTATTGTCATTGAGCGATAAAAAAAAAAAAAGAAAGAAAAAATTATCGCGTGAATCACAATGTTCAACGCACTTATAAACATTATGAGATATCTTTTTTTTTTTTTGATATTTATTTTTTATTTTATTTATCTGGTCACAAAGAGGCCAATACCTACTGGTCTCACAAGTCATTCAAGTTGTTGCGATAATTTTGTCCCCATCAGTAATACCGTAAGATAAAAAGAGAAAAAAATTAAATAAAAAAAAGAATGAGTGCATCCGTATGTACAAATACATATAAATTTTTTTTTCAAAAATACTTGACGACCTTGCTCGTGTCTCATAAACTTATGATTATTTTTTCATCAAGTTGTTTTATTTTTTTGTTCTTTAATCAAATGTCAAATGTATTAAATTCAAGATTTTAAAATGATAAGAGCAATCATTGGAATAGTTAAAAGAGTTAATTTTATTGAGCTATGATTTGATGACGAATGAGCTGCACATTTTGTGTGATCCCATCATGGATGAGAATGAGATTCTCAAGAGAGCAGAATTAAAAATAAAATAAAAAAATAAGAAAAACAACTTATATACCTCTTTGGATTATATATACTAAAGTGACTATGCGCAGCTGTTCTCGACGACATTCTCTAAGTTTATACGACACGTTAAGCGCATCTGTGTATTTGTGTTCACGAGAAACGTAGATTGTCAATTAGCTAAATACTACCTAGTGATAAAAACGAGCTAATATGAACAACTAATTATTCTTGAATTTCAATTGTTGATAAATTTAATATCATTATTAATTATATTCAAATTAATTTGACTTATAATTTCTCAACTAATAAAAATTCTACATTTTTTTTTTCTATTTGATCATCATCAATATATGGTTGATTTTATCGATGAAAAAAAAATTTAGTAATCGCATGTTTTATACTATGAGACAGGTAATTTTATTATCTTGATAATTGAAAAAGATTTTCAAATATTTTATCAAAAAAAGAAAAGAGAAAAAGTTATTAGAATTGAAAAAATAATAAAAATTCCCATAAAACATAAACAAATATATATATATATAAATAAATTATTTCCTGGATTTTAATCGACAAAGATATTTCAATACTTGTTTTTACGATATTTTGTAGTTTCACCATGAGCACCTGTGTATGTGCCTTGGTAAAGAGAAATAACGATCATGCAAGACGCACGTTCAATCGGCGGCTACCATCTGTACCTGGTATCTTGTAGACAGCAGCGTGAACTGTTAACTTTTTATTTTACTTTTTCAGCATCTTTTTCTTATGCATTGTATATATAGTTTGTACTTAGTTTAGTATGTACACCATATAGGTGCGAGAATAACCCGCACGAATTAAATATATATATATATTTATGTACATGGACATGTCTTGTTGAGAGAGCCCCGTACGCTCAAGAAGATGTGCGACTTTTTGAAATGGAAAAAACAAAATATATAAAAAATATATATTGTTGAATACTGTAAAATATATAACCAAGTGTGAGAGAGTGCTAAGAATGAGGTGTTGGTACGCGCGGGGCCAGTTTTAACCGATTCAATCGCGAGGTGTAACTCAGACCTTCGGTCGTCTCTTTTTCTTCAGCTTCAGCATCTTTTATATATACTTTTTATTCTTTTTCATCATCTTCTTTTTATACAGTATATGTGTGTGTCTATGGTCCTTGAATTATGGCCTACAGGTCACTCGCAACACGCTTCGTCTTTTAACCCCCATACCTCGTTCCAACACGGACGCCGAAAGGTATTCACCTGTTTTGCTGAGTATCAATTTATTTTTCTATCTCTTTTTATCATTTAAAAAAAAAAAAACATTTTATTTCATGTATTTTCTTCAAAGATATCTTGAGGTATTTACTCGACATATATTAATTTTTTTATTTTTCCAAATAATCACTCTGCCAAAAAAGGCTTATTTGTACTGATTATATCTAATTTACTTTGCTGAATTTATATTGAATAAAAGCAAAAAAATATCAAGTGTAAATTGAAAAACGAATGAAGTAATTGTTTAAACCATCATTTGATATTTGATCATGCGCAAAAAAATAATAATGCAATTAGTAAAAGACATAGAAATTGGTTACAACACGAGTATCTTGGTGATACAAAACCGGGTGGTATTAACACGTGTATGAATGATCACGACATACATTGTGAGGTTCACAGGAGGAGCCACTGGTTGGTGTGATCCAAATCAGCATCACTATCATCATCAAAAGTAACTTGCTTCTCTCTCAAATTTATTATCTATGTCTCACTCATAGTAAATTTTCACTCACACACACATAATAAATGCATATAACATACAGATTGTATAACTGCAATTGAAAATCTCTCACCCTCTGCCACATATATACAAATACAAATACTAAATGTATAATGTACATTGGAAGGGTGACAGTTGGTTCTCGGGTATATACATATATTCGTAGTTGACAACAAACGCATTAACGTGACTCGAATTGTGGCTAAAATTGAATGACAAGAATTGAGAACAATACAAATGCAATATGACAATATGTTTGGATCGTTGATGTGCATATATAAAAGTGTAAAATAGACAGATAAAAAGTATGAAAAATAAAGGGAGAAATTTTACATTGTAATAAAAAAATAAAAATATTAGAGGCATATTATTTATTATATAAATTATTTGAATAATAGGGAGAATAAAAAAAATATTTATTAGTGAAAAATAGTATACTCTATGTGGGCACGTTTGTTTAGGTTTTTTGACAGTAAGGGGGGCACTTGAGCTGCTAATCTATTTAGCCACGGTGTTTGATATGGAATTAATGAGGACCCAAGAGCGTTACATTTGATTCACCTTTTTTTTATTAATTTTATTATTATATTTACTTTTATTCTCTGGTTTCTTGTTTATTTCCCCTCAACTTAAATGTATCTTTCTGGGCATCCATACCGGTCCCTGGGTTTTATATAAAAAATAAAAACAACTAGCCAGCTGGCTTTTTTGCTAAAAGATTCCGATCTGTGATGTGCTTATACCTCCTCTCCCTCATCCTTCTCTTCCTACTGTTTCTCTCGATATCAAACTTAAAGATCTCAACAAAAGAAATACACTACTCACTCCTATAACTCCTTTGTTTAGACTTTTTCTTAATTGCCAAATTGATTCCATTAAAAACCATTAAAATTGTCTTTCATGTATTAATTTGAATATATTTTTTATTTGAAAAATTTATAGTTATTTATGTCTGCAGTGTATATAATATTGTTTTTTTTTTTTTTATTTCAGTGTCCTGTGTCAGTGAGTGCCGCACTCGTATCATCTTCACCAAGTCCGGCAAGTGTGCCAATATTAAGTGTAAGTGCAGCAGTTGCAGCAGCCGCATCAGCAGCAGCATCAGTGACAAGTGTTAATCATCAACTTACATCACCAATATCAAGTACAAGAATGGCTGTTACAAGTGCAATTGTAAGACCACCAGGTAGTCCAACGACCTCAGTTAGTCCATCACAACCACATTCACAACCACCGACGGCTGGTGGTGGTCCAACACAAAGTGGTAGATGTTGTGACACTGGAAGACCATTATTTAATGATCCAATAACTGGTCAAACTATTTGCTCATGTCAATATGATTTACTTGGTAATTATCAAAGACTTGGTGGTATGGCACCAGCAGCATTATCAATGTATAGTGCACCTTATGCTGCTGCTGCCGCTGCCGCTGAGGGTATGGCTGCATATTTTCCATCATTAGGAGCCGAACAACCACCTTTTTATACAACTGGGGTAAGACAATTATTCTCTTAATAAAATCAATAAAAAATTTACTCCAATATATACCTATATCTATAAAATTTTTACGGATAATTTTATTTTTATATAAATATAACGAATAAAAAAAAAAAGCGAAAGGGTTTCTAATTGATTATAAATCCGTTGTAAATACAATGAACACAAAGATCCCATCATTTTTAATCTCACCGAAAAAAATAAAAAAAAAAATAATACATAACGAGTTTTTGAAAGAAAAAAAAACATCAAGATGATCGATTGCCCAGGTGTTTCTCATTTCACCTATATATATACACATAAATAAAGCGTGTAAAGACTAGATTTAATCTATTTATATTTTTTTGTTTGTATTATTCAGGGTGGTGGACTCGATTTAAAAGAAAATCTTGGTGCTGGAGCAGCAGCAGCATGGCCATATCCATCGGTTTATCATCCATATGATGCTGCATTTGCAAGTTATCCATTCAATGGGTAAGTTTCATTCACCATTAATATGTTAAACATGTATATCAAATTATAATTTGATACAAATATTTCTTTATCATTTGTTTATATGAATATGAAACGTATATGTATATAGTCAAATCAAAATTTGTTACAAAGTTGTTGATGGTGTATTTATATTAAATTAAAACGGATGTTTATGATGACAGTATTAAATTGTCGAGTATTTAATTTCAGCTATGTATTAATATATTCTTAGTAATTATATATATTGAATATTTTAAGAATTGACATAAATGCTATTTCAAATCTTATCAATAAAAAAATTTTCTTATCACTATTATATGGAGGCCAGAGGCCAAAATCATCCGTCGCAAAGTCTCAATCCGTCACCAATCGTCGCATTAAACATGCGCATGCATGCAGTAAATTTCCAACAAATCACTTTAATTACATAGAGATATTTTTTTTTTTTTAAATTTTAATAAACATTATTATATATTTAATCGTAATTTTTAATTATTCGCGTTTGCTTAACTTGCTATGACAAGTGAGCAGTAATATAAAAAAAATAAATCACAATGATTATGTTGCCTTTGGACTTTTTATACAATTATAAATTATATGTGTGCACGCATGTATTTATGTTTGATATTGATGCTGAGTATATCGTGTGATAAATAATAAGTTTTAACACATAAATATTGTAATAAATTAGCGCTCTCTTGACCCAAGACTGTCGAAGAGGTGATACATTTTGACGCGACGAGAGTGTCACGCAATCGATAACGAAAAAATTATATATATAAAAAAAAGAATTAAATATATATATAAATTATATTTTTATTTTTGTAGGGTATATTCATAAAAGGCAAGAGGTTAGCCTTGATTAATTAATTATAATGTTTCACAATATTATATTTTAATATTTTTTTTTTCTTAATATCAGTTAAATTTACAGGGTCATTTTGTTGATTTTTTTATTTTATTTTTGCGCGTTTAATATTCACAAATAGTTGGGACTTTTTAAACTATATGATTTCGATAAAATTATTATTATTATGTGTCAATAAGAGTGACTTAAAATCAAGCTTAATAGTAAATACTTTGAACGATTACGAGTATGAATTTGATGATATAAAAATTAAAATAAAATTTATAAACTTACCCTTACTGCAGTTGATAATAATGTTGGCTTATCACATTGAAATCAATCATCATCTGCAAGAATAATTAAAAAATAAATATTTTATTTGAATTTTCGTATCATTTATATTTTAAAAATTAATTTTTGTCAGTCTACTTCAACCAACGTGCTTCTATTCAACTAAATTATTTTCAAAGTGTGACTCATAATAAAATAGAAAAAATAAAAAGAATAATGAAATATAAAAAGTCAGGTATAATTGAAAATGGTTTCCGGAGATTTGTTGATCCGGCGGTGGGTCCTTTAAGCCAAAGGATGATTATGAGACAATCGACTAGACCGAATGGATGCTAAGCAAGCTGTTGTATCCAATCGTTTCCTTGCATACGAAGCAGTAACACCGGAAGTGCGTCATAATTTTATTATTTTTTTGTATTTATTTATTTTTATTTCACTTATGCTCGATAACTGTATACAATATACAAACAGATTTATATTTTAATTTTTTTTTTTTTATTTGTATTTAAAAATTATTTAATTTTTTTTCTTATTACGTTTGTTGTCATTTTAAAGTGTTGCTACTGCCATACCAGGTATTCAAAATATATACTTTGCGGTGGCAGTACATACTTAACCAGTCAATACGTGACTATGAACAACTTTGAAATGATACGTGATCAAACGAACAACTAAATTATACATATTATTTTCATATAAGTATTTAGAATCATATTTTTAAATTTAAAAGGATAAAATACTAAATTAATTTAATATAACAAATGTTATTTTGTATAAATTTTTTGCAATATATTTAAAAATATTTTCTAATGAAATTTAAAATAATTTTAATGTCAAAAGTTTTTTATTTTTCTTATCATTGTTTCAATTTTATTGGATCGTTAATTGTAAAAATTTACATTTTACAAAGACAATAAATATAAATATTTATTAGAATATAAAAATTGACTATTTGAATATATGATTAAAATTTGAATAAAGCGAATGCATAAACTGTTATCACTTATAGTTGTTTTTTTTTTTTTTTAAATTAAACTACATTTTATAGTCGTATTCGTTAATCACTGTTATCAATATTCAGTATTATGTCACATTTAGATGCAACAATGTATGCTATATTATGATAGTAAAAATAAAAAGGAAAATTAAATGAAAAAAAAAAAAAAAAAGAAAATTAAATATACGAAAACAAAACGACTTTACAATGTGAATATGTTAACCATTGTTCTACACAAAAACGAATTTTGCAAATTGAGAACACAACGTTAACGATTACATGTGCAACTTGAAGGGGGCTGATTATCATAATTTATGCTACCCGTGTTTCCGTTTTCAGTTTTTATAATATCGCAACCAACTGATCGCCACGTAATTTTTTTCAATATACTTATTATATTTTTTATTTTTTACTATCATCTATATTTATAAGAAAAAAATTCACGATAAGATAAAATGAAAAAAAATTAAATTCTCATCTGATATTTTTAGAAAAATTTAATTTCTCAAATTTATATTATTATAATTTTATTTTTACAATTATATATCTTTGAATAGAAGCTCTATAATATTATCCAAAATAAAAATTAAATTATCTATAAGTAATTAATTTCCATTCAAATGAAAATAATCGTCAATTAAGAAAATCAAATTTTTTATATTTTAAAATATAATTTTAGCTTTTATAAAAACATTTTTAGAATATATTTAATAGATGCTAATTGGTATATTGTAAATTGACTGATTTAAAATCGATAAAAGTATTAAAAGAATCAGAAAAAAAAAATGAAGATGATAATGCAATGTTAGCATGCATAGTCGCGAGGTCGGGGGATCGTGCCAGGTCAATGGTCTTGTCTTTCCGGCGGATTGGCCCTGCTTCCGGAGACATATAGGGTAGACAATGAGCAATAGCACACGAAGAAACCGATTGACAAGCAATCCACAGCACGTGCACATTGTTGTCAATTCAATTCATCACCACACGAATTGAATCAATAACACAGTTGAATCTCAATAACATATTAAATGCTTTTAAAATATTAATAAACTTTGATGGATGGTTGATTGAAAAAAAAATCATATACAAGTGCACAATGATATATGTCATTAGAGACTAATGATCAGTTGCCTGTCATTTACATCCCGAATATTTGGCATTTGTCTCTGCGCCTTTTTTATTTTCATAACCCTTGCATAAGTTTAAAATTGAAAAAGAAAAAATCATCCCCTTCGGCTCATTAAATAATCGTAGATCATTCAAACCCCTTAGTATATAATCATGGAAGACTAGACATTGACGCTGTCACACGATTGTCAAATTTACGTATTTATTTTAAATTTTAATTATAAAAAAATATTTAAATATTAAAATTTTACAATAAAGTCAAGTTATATTTTTATTTAATAATTTTCTTTATAAATTGATTAGTCTCAGTTAGAATTAATTTACTCAAAGAATTTATCATAATAATCATAATAATTATCATCAACACCATCAACAGAATGATTGGTTGTGTGAATACTTGATTCAAATGTTAATAAAATTTCAAGTCAGGTTTTGCATACTCAAGTTTGATTTATGAGCCAGTAAATTTACGCAACTGAGTGTATACATCTTATGTTAACTTGAGTCAATCTCCATTTTCTCTCCCCTGCTTTTTGAACATTATATTTCATTAATCATTAATTTATAAAATGTTGTGTCACCCACCTAAAATCCGGATAAAATGAAAGAAAAAAAAAATTAAGAATAAAAGAGGGGTTAAAATAAAAAGAGTTTAAGTAAATAAATATCTAAAGGGGCTGGGAAAAGATTGGTGTGGCTTCACGGTAGATTAAGTTACCACTGCATCACGACCAAGCAAAGATGGCGTCTTGAATCAGCAGCAATGGCCCCGACCAAACAATTTCTCTGTGAATTCACTTTTTTTTCTTTATTTTTAAATTTCAATGATATATTTTTTCCCATTTGCAAAAAAAAATAAGAATAAAAAACTATGAAAACTATATAAATCAAATGCTAGATATATAGCAGCATGAAGACTCTTGTATACACATTTCATTTGGTGTTTCTCAAATTGAATAAAAATTGAACAAAAAAAATAATAAAAGTATAGAAAAAAAATTGAAGAAACATGGCGGACAGGATTTGTTGGATATGTACAAATGGCTACGCACCTTTGCGTGCTTAGATTAAACCAAGGGGTGATTTCCAACAAAGGTGGGTCGATTCGGTTATATTCCACCCTATGGCACTTATATTACATTTTACCCTCAAACCATAATACTGAATTTCCGAAGGGCGGAGTCCACCAAAATGAAAAAAAATAAATAAATAAACGTACATACATACACACACCTGCCGTCACGCAATACTAATTTGTCACAAATTTAAATTATTCAATAATACAACCTTTAAATACTTTGATAACAAGAATTTGAAAAACCTCAAAATCAATGCAAAATTAGCCACATTTTAATGCACATAATTCATGAAATTTATAAAACAATTTAACAAATGGAATATCTTTGTAAATTCTTTATACAAATATATTTGAAAATAAAATAATTTAGAGTATTCTAAATATATATATTTCAATTTATGATATTAAAGAAAATTTCCATCAAAGTGTTTCAAAGAAAATAAAAAAGAGGAAGCAAAAAGAATTTACCAACCTCAAAAGCTGAATTAAACAACTTTGCAATAAAATAAAATTAAAAACAAAAAAATTAGAGAATCACGTATTCCCTGTTGGGTTAAGTTTAACTGTATTTCTCGGCATTGAAGAAAGTGAGTTGAAAAAGGGAGGCTAAAGAGATAAGGGGGTTGGCCTCTTGCACGGGCCGATTAGCAATCGCCATGGAAACAAGCAGTTGATGCGATCGGTTCGCGCATGAGAGCAAAGGGTTGGGATTTGAACATATACAATAGTTTCAAGCACCGACACAAATATATATATATACATTCATTGTTGTACATCGATATGATACTGGGAAATTCCGGAATGCATTTGAGTGGTCGTCGGATTGTCGTACAAAAAAAAAGAGATAAAGTGAGACAGAAAAATAGATAATAAACCGAGCAAAAGAGAATATATACAGTCAAAGCTCAAAATCCCTTCTCGCACTTTTTTTTTTTTTCAATTGTTTTTTTTTTTTTGCATTCGCGAACCAGAAGCCCGCTCCTGTTATCATGAGAAACAAGCTTCCACCCTGATTTTTTAATCCACCAACCACCCCTTACTCAGCCGTTAAACTGAATTTTAAAATAACTGCAGAACGCCATTTGCCGCTAGCAAACAGAAAACCTACGGAGAGGAGGGTAAATTTTAAGCTGCACAGCCGTTTTTTTAAATTTCTTTTTTTTTTGTTGAATATTTTTTTTATCTTTTTGATTCTGTATTTTTTCTCGTCTCGTGTCTTTCACCTACTCTCATTTTTCATTCGTTTTCCATTTTCCTGTATATACATTTTTTATTTTTATTCTCGTCCCTTTATTTATCCTTCTCCACCTTTTTTTATCTCGTTCTTTTTCCACCTACCCTTGATCTCGCCTGTCCATCTTCCTCATGAAATATATATATACATACATTTGTACGACAGTTAAGCTTAGATATAGAGAGACAGAATTATATACATATAAACGAGATAAAAAAAGCTCTTGATGCCAAATTGAAATGTTTAACGTATCTCTCACGTTATATCAAAATATATTTATATTTATTTTTTATCTTTCATTTGTTTGTTTGAAATGCATATATATTTAGTCAAACCACCCCGTGCGCTCGCTCATTCCTTCGTCAACATTGGGGATCCAGGGTGTGTCTCGGTGCTTGGATAAAGTGACAGTTTTATTAATTTCCCATCTCTCTACTTGCGCTGTGTTGCCCATCCAACACCACTGTGACACGTCACGTGCCTAGCCAACCAGAGACCAAATATAAAAGCTCAATAATACCCTGATGGCAACTGACGACAAGCACTGTTTGACTCGTGAGACTTTTAACATTTTTTTCGTTAAACACATATATTATATTCAAATAATAATGCCAATGACTGATACTATTTTATTATCATCATAAATAAAAATCATCCCCATCAATTTCAAAAAAATATATACATAGAAAATCTCATTAAAATTTATGCATAAAAAATTATAAGTTTGAATTGATCTATTTTTTTTTAAACTTAAAATTGAAAGAATAATGGTGACACATCAGTAACTACTGTGGAAAATTTTCTTGGTTGGTTTTATTTTTTTATTTTTGAGCTTTGGTAGAAAATTTAATTTCAATTCCGTCGATTCAGCAGTTATACGAAAGTTTAATCTTTGATAAGGACATCGTATTTTAGTAATGGGCTCTTCAGAGGGGTGAGCAATTCTATCTTAACCAACCTCGATTCTTGGTCTACTATGTGTAGGCTACAGAGCAAAACTAAGCAATGAAAAAGTAGAAAAAAAACATAAGAAAAAACGCGAAAGAGCTTAAACTGTTTGATAAAGATCTGCGTTTGGATGAAACTACTATCCACCGCTTTACTCTGGTTCTTCAACTCCCTCAAGCCCTTTTTTATCTTTACTTTTTTTTTTTTTTCTGTGGACCTGACTTTTTTTGTGTTTTACTATATTTTTTTTTCATCATTTTCTCATTCAACCCCCTTATTTCTTAAAGAAAAAAAAAAGATATTCAAGAGTTTCTTTTTATGCTATGACCATAACGAGTCTACGATTGGATAACTTTTCCGACGGGTTACTTTTGCTCACGGCAGCTCCCTTATTGAAATACCATTCTCCAATTTATTTTTATTGAATTTTATGTCTTTATAAATAATAATAATTATTATTAGTTTCATTATTATGTTTTAATAAAACTTACTTATAAATAATTTACTTTTTTTGTTGCAGATATGGAATGGACTTGAATGGAGCAAGAAGAAAAAATGCAACTCGAGAAACAACTAGTACACTAAAAGCATGGCTTAATGAGCATAAAAAAAATCCATATCCAACAAAAGGTGAAAAAATAATGTTAGCAATAATAACTAAAATGACATTAACACAAGTATCAACGTGGTTTGCAAATGCAAGAAGACGATTAAAAAAAGAAAATAAAATGACTTGGGAACCAAGAAATAGAGTAGAAGATGAAGATAATAATAATGATGATGATGATAGTGGAAGAAAAAGTGTAGATGACAAAGATAGACTTGGTAAGTTAATTTATTATTAATAATTATTCAAATATTCAATCATTTGTTTGTGATATTATTTATATCAATGTTAAACTTTTTGAATAATTTAAAAAGCACGATTGACTCTCTGTCAAATGAGCTATTATATGCATATTGAATTGACGATATCATCTGTAGAATTTTAATGAGTCATCATGTATGTATAACAATATGAATATTCAAATTCAATAAATTTTCAATCATAAAATGAATATATAGTTTATAATTTAGTCAGTTTTGTTATTGTATACTTTAATTAACAAGATATTTTCATTGTCAGTTAGTTGTCTGTTGTGATATTGTACAGATAAAAAAATAGATAAAAATAATAATGATTATTTTTATTTATTTGTTATAGATTCAAAAGACTCTGGTACGGGATCAAGTGAAGACGGTGAAAGACCAGCTCATCGACTTGATTTACTTCATGGTTCAAGTACATCTGGAAATATTCAAAATCGTCCAGAATCAGAATGGAGTGAATCACGAGCAGATAGTGGGCCAGATTCACCAGAATGTTTATTTGATCAACGTGAACCACGACATCCACTTCAATTACAACATCCAGCATATTTAGGAAGTCATGGTCGTATATTACGTCATCCATCACCAGATAATACATCACCAAGTGGTGTTGGTAGTGGTACAAGTCATTTACCACCAACAACATCAGCATCATCAACTGGTAGTGGTGGTGTTGGTCCAATAAAACCACGTATTTGGTCACTTGCTGATATGGCTAGTAAAGATGGTGAACAACATCAACAACATAATAATCATTCAAATTCTTCAATAACAAATTTATCATCGCCATATGGTAGTGGTAATGGTGGTGGTAAAATAGTTAGTCCACTTGCAAGTAGATTACCACCACATCATCCATTACATCCAGCAATGCATACTGGTGGACAATTTGTGCGACCACATCCAGATTTTTATCGTAATTTTTATGGTGCTTCACATCTTGGTACAAATGACATGGCATTATTAGAATCATATTCAAGAACACTTGGTAGTTTTGGAGGTGTATTACCACCAACAAGTAATCATCCAAGTTTATTAACGAATTCATCATCAGCAACATCAAGTAATATTAAAAATTTTACAATTAATGGTAGTGTCAATACTGGACAAGTTTTATTAACTGCATCATCTGGTGTGTCGCCTTCATCATCATCAACAGCATCGTCGATTGGCTCTGAACAACGACAATCACCACATCCTGGTGTAAGTCATCCACCAACGGAGCTCAAATCACCTGGTAGAGTGTAATTCCTTTTTTTTTTTTTTTTTTTTTCGTGATAGCCAATTATGTTTATATATTTTAAAGAAAATTTTATAATTAACAAAGAAAAAAAAAAAAATCTTTTTAAAAAAAAAACAAACAATTTAAACGAATTTATATTGAGGACGAATGAAAGAATAATGAGTCACTTTAATAATAATTATACAATAATAATAAAATATATATTAAAAAAAAAAAAGGAGTAAGTCATTTTTGAAAGAATGAAAAGTGCATAAAGTGGCACAACGTGTATTGTGGCTGACAATAACAGACTCCAAAAATATCTTGTAATTAGTGTACAGTTTTCAACGAGTTTGCGATGGTATATAAAAGTACTGCCCCCTATTGTCCCCCCATATGACCCTTCGTCCTTTTTAATCAGAAAACCTCGTCAAATTAAGTAAATTATATAAAAAATTTTCTTAATCAAACTTCTCATTGCGTCGTAGTCGAAATGTTTAAGTGAAAAAGAAAAAGAAATTTATAAACCCGAAAACGAGGAAAAAAAAAACAAAAAGGAAGAAGTAAAAAAAGATTTTAAACAAATACGAAAATACAAGTATACCCTAGAGACGAATTCGATATTAAATATATATATATATGAACATATAAATAAATATACATATAGTGATGATTAATATTATTATTTATGCGTTTGTAAATAGTAGTCGGGAGCTGGTTCAACGCCTAGCCGCTAAAGATAAAGATTAATAAATGAATAAATATTAATAATAATAATTAAAAAATTTAAAAAAATAAAAATTAAATTTAAATAAAACAGAAAAGTGTATATGTATTGTATTTAGAGTAGGAAAAAAATTACGAAAATGAAAAAAAACCGTAACAAAAAAATATAAAAAAAATAATTAAAAAAAAAAATTAATTAATAACATGAAACAGCATTATTATTATTATTATCATTATATAATCTGAATTTTAATTCGTGCTAATTGATGATGATTGATACGTTATTGACAGAAGAGAAAAATTTAAAAAAAAAAAACCAAATGACTGACGACTAATTTTTTCATTATTATATTATTGTTATTCAAATATTTACTAGCCTGTCGAAATTTCGATGTAATCTCTCAATATTTCATTGACATGTTAAAACAAGGTACTTTAAAAAAAAAAAAACAAATGATATTTATAATTATATGAATTAATAAACAATAAAATTATTAAGTAATGAAAAATGAAATATAAAAAAATTATGTGATTAAATGAAAAGCTTGAAAAGTTTTTTTTTTCAGTCAAATTTTTCGTAGTTGGTTTTGTAAAATCGTACTTAATTTCGTATGTATATTTTCGTGTTGATTTTTTTCTTTAATTCTCTGATGAACTGTTAATAAAATTAACGTGGATGTTTGAAGAGATTGCGTCGTACATATCAACGTCATGTCATAAAAAAGAAATAAAAAGTCAAAAATATCAACATTAAAATCTCTTAGTCATTCGTGTCCAAAATTCCAATACACGCTGATTCCTCATTCATTCAACGTTTTGTTGCATACAAAAATAAAAAATACAAAAATATATATATACTATTGTACACATGAAAAAATAATAATAAGCAACAACGAGGCATGGAAAAGTTATCTGCGTTAATTTCGCAATAAACAAATAATTATGAAAGATAAATTGTTTAATTTAATGACAAAAAAAAAACCTCTCATTTCCTTTTATTTCCTGAATGAAAATAATAATATATCGGTTTTCTTCTTTTATGAATACAATATAATGTTGGGAGCTTGATCTGAGTATATTTAAAGTTTTATTTGTTTGAATAATTTTATATATTGAAAGACTCGGCAGATGTACTTGTAAAAATGCAAAATATGTTCGAATTCTGGGTGGTTAGTTTAGTGGTTGAATTACAAGTCTGATTATTAGTAAACATTTAAATTAACAATAGCTAAAGTTACTCAAGTTTTTAGAGCAAATGCCAATTTGAAAAGAATTTTATTTATTTATTTATCTTTATTCAGCATACCATTTGGATTTTCAATGGCTCCGTTAAAGTTTTCAACGTGACTGCAGAAAATAACCAATGTTTTGTGGCATTTGTTATATGCATGTATGTGCAAGAGGAGGAGGAGGAGGAAGACGGCAATCATCGATTGTGAATAGCTAAGAAATAAAAGTTTAAAAAAAGAGAGAAACAGAACGTTTGTTGTAGAAACAAGAAATCAAGAGATGGGACCACCCGCCACGACCTTGGAGACTTCTTCGGATTCTTTGCCGCGAATCCCAAGGAGGTCTTTCGCGTCTTCATGAATCAAAGTTTCCTCTTAAATCGGCATAAGATTTTTAAGGTGGAGTCACTGAATTTTGTTAGTTTTACCCTAAAAATATCTTAAATTCTTTTTAAAAACTATATCCTTCAGAAATTTATAAATTAAATAATTTTCTCTGTGTCAAGTATGAATATATATAATTTTAATTTCAATATGGACTGGAAGAGAGTCTTTACAAAGCGGAAATTGACAAAGACAGGATACATCCTTAACTTTCAATTCACGTATACCCATTTGGCTTGGTCAAGAAGGAAGCAGCAGGAATAAAATATATATAAAAAAAAAAAATTAAATATATATATAAAGAGGAAAAAATAAATGTGAAATAAAGACACTAAAACGTTGTTGAGAACAGTGCCTTCAATCAGGCAAAGACTGAGTGGAGAAGCCACTTGCTTTTGCAATGAGACATACGAATGAAGAGATCTTGTGATGATAAAAAATAAAGTAAAAAAAATGTATAGTTAAAGAAGCTGAAATATATATAGATGCTTTATTACGGCCACCCTGTCATCGGAGTTTCAACGTTAACAGGATTCTTTTATGTTAACGCTCAGTCAGTTTGCTTTATGGCTCAAAGAATATTTAACCAAAGAATCGTAAAATCATATTTTAGCTGTGATAAAGTCAAAAACATCGAGTCAATGGTATAAAAAAACAAAAAACCAAGTCAAGTTTTTTTTATATTTTTTAGAAATAAAGTTTTTTTTTTTATTATTGATAAAGAAAGGGTTGTTGGATATAGTGAGGCTTTAAAACAAAGTTTACCTCGTAAATACAAGGTAGAAGGTGGATTTGAAAAAGGTATACCAAACGAAAAGCGAAGAGAGTTTTGTCGAAGTAAAGGAAGTTTATATTCTCAATACTACAACGACGTATAACTTTTTAAATCTTGAGTTTTAACGTCAGCAACTAATTAAGGGCTTTTCGACATCCAAGAAAAGCTCTTATCTTTCTGTTAAATTCCAAACTAGCTAATTCAATTTAAATGTAAAACTTTTTATATATTTTAATTTATTATCTTTAAAATTAAAATATGTAATTATTAATTTTTTTTTTAATATTTATTTTGATGGTTTTAATAATTTATCTAAGAGAAAATTTTAATTGTATTTTTACTGAGAAGACGAATTATTGTATGATAATTGTATTATTAATAATTTTATTGTTATAAAATTTACAGAAATTTTTTGCATTTTATAGCCAACACCTTCGCATAAAAAATATGATTAATAATGAGTCATTTAATGAACGATCATTAAATATATTCTGTCTTTAAAAAAAGTAAAAAAAAAATGTTTTTTCTTTCAAATATAAATCATGGTTTATAGACTGTTAATCAGTTTTTTTTTTATAGATTCTAAAACTTTATTTCTACTGACAGAAAGAATAAATAATAAAAAAAAATCTTTAACAACTTGATAATTATTTCTGATACATATCATGTTTTTATTTAAAAAAAAAAAATCTTGTCTCCATATTATTCACTGAATCTTGTTTAAAATTTTAATAAATTAATGTTATTTATTTTTAAACTAAAATTTATTTAAAGATTAACATGAAAAATATGACTAAAGAAAAAAATATTCATTTATGTATTTTTGTGAAATTTAATTTTGACAATAATTTTTTATTGACTATGATTATTTTTTGTTGAACGGTTGACACAAGCGTATAAGAATAATGACGTGCAAAATTTTCACATAAATAAAAGTATATATAAATATAAATATTGGACACGACAATGTGAATAAAAGTGTTGACGATGAAAAGGTGACATTCGTTAAGTTTCGAAGCGTGCTCGCGCTCTCCCCAAGTTTGAATAATTAATGTTACGTTGAGGACAAGTTGCCGGACCTGAAGTGAACAAGTCGACGTATATTTAATTTTGTGTTGGTGTATAATGTTCAACACAATCAAAGCATCAAGAATAAGGTAGAGAAAATAAAAATGAAAAAAAAAGAAAAGGCAATAAAGTGCTCGATGAAGTGAGAAAAAGAATAAGGCAGTATGAAAAATTAACGAGGCCGTTTTTTGACATTGTGTCAAACTTTCTTTGTATAACTAAGTGATAGATTGTCTCGGCGGGTGTTGTTATACAGTTTGTAATACTTGGTGAAAGATTTTTAGTTAAACTTCAAATGGCACAGTGTGTGGCTGACAGTGTCATACCGTGTGTATCTATGTACCTATTTTACTCAATTAGTTCTCACGCACGTTTTATTTTTTTAAATATTATTTATTCAATTATTCTCAATAATAACGTGTTGATAAATTTAATAGCCAATTTTCCTTGCAGTTTACTGGTTTTTTAACAAAAAATAATCAAAAAAAAAAAAAAAAACCGAGGAATTAGTCAATTTTAATTTCAAGATCAACTTTGTTTTTGTTTTTATATTTATTCCTCCAAAACGCTGTTATTTACATCAACATGTCACACTTCAATAAAATACTCAACATTATTTGCAATAAAAAAAATCATTAATTCATAAAACATGTATTAGTTAATGAGGAAAAAATTAGACAAATATTCAATGCAAAATATTAACTGTATATATGTAATTAAAATAAGTATAGTAAATAAAATTACATACCTAGTGCAGCGTGTCGACAGGTCCAACCGGGTTGAATAGCCAGCTGATTGCAACATGAATTTCTTGATACTCCAAATAATAAATATTAAAGTCACTACACACACGTAATAAAAAAAAATTAGGTATATTTTAAAATAACTCATTAGAATCGAATACCAACAAAAAAAAAAAAAAAAACTGTAATAACAACACAATATTAACATGGCCGACAATAGTAGCTCTACTTTAGTTTTCACAAAGGGGGAAGATGTCGTATGATAAAAAAAAAAAAAAAAAAAATGCCGCAATTTAA
>JAPYYR010000709.1:0-67729 GCA_030523065.1 Aphidius colemani
ATTGGGAAATCATAAAATCGAAGAGGTAAATTTCGAGAAGAGTGAAATTTTTTTTCTAAGTATCAGGCAAATATAAATATCGAGGAGGTAAATTTTATTTAAGTCAATTTTATTCTAAAAATCTATCAAGCAAACAGAAACCAAAGGAAGTATCAAATCTTAAAAAACAACGAATATGTATGCATAAAATATTATTTATCTCGGCGAATCCTGAAAGATCACTAGGAATCATTAAATTAATTAACAAAACACAATAACTTAACTATATCATGGTTTATTTATTTTTACTTATGTTATTCGTTGTGTTTACAGTTTAAAAAAGGAGAAATAACATTGAATATTTAAAAAAATTATAATTATCTTCATTTTATCGTTTACTGTATTTTGTGAAATATTCGCATCCAGGTTTTTTTTCTTAGTTTTCTTAATTTTTTGATATTAATCTCATCAATATCTTTAATTTGAATCTAATTTGAATAATCTAAGTTTATTATTATGGAAGTTATGAAACTTATTTTAAAAACATGCATAGAAAACAATACTATGGTGGGACGCTTCGCGTCTATCCCACCTCCGTAGAAAAAAAAAAAAAAACCTCGATATACCTGTCTCTCCAATAAGACTTACATTGTCAATTTATAAATTTTTTTGTCGTAGAAGCCATATATAGCTCACGGAGTATAATTTTAGATTAGCGAAATGTGGACGTTGTCAGATGGGGTGTATACAATTTGTATAATTTAAATATTACATTACCTAATTAAATAATAAGACGCAATGAGAAATGAAGGGAGAGCAAGAGAGCCTTCGACTATTATTTCAGGTCAATGAGTATAACATTAGCTCAACATGTTCCATGAAAATTTGATAAGACGACTTGGTCAGGTCTCTCTATCTCTCCTCTCTCTATACACAACATCACATGTATTATCTATTTGACTTGATCAAATTACAAATGTAATACGTTTTTAATATACAACTCGATTGATACAAGTATATATGTTTTCTTTTAAAGGGTTACATTCATGTACATGAGACACTCCACAATTTAAATTAATATATATATATTTTTGTTTTGATTTTTCATGTAATGTCTTGTTTAAAAAATTATGGTGACATAAATATTATTTACGTCTAATTGACTCATTACAGCGAATCTAAAATTCGCGGACGCTACCACTGTATAAATATCAATTAAACTGAATATGTCAAATAAATTATTTCTAAAAAAAATTGAGCATAAAAATTAAATTTTAGATTTTACATATTTAAAAATAAAAATAAAAAATATATAATTTCAGTTGTTGACTTACCTAATTGATGTATATCATTTGCTTGACAATACAACTCGAGCTAAATTACAACTCGATGATATCTGGTGCACGAAATTGTACTCTGCTACAAAATTTAATTTCTTGAACGACGACTTCTTTGCTTGAGTCAATATTATCAATATTATTTTGGTGTTGTTTGTTATTTCCAGCCTTTCCATCATAATTATCATCATCATCATGATTAGCACCATTATCATCATCATCATCATTATCATCATCATTATCAGCAGCATCTTCATCCTCCTCATTGAGCTCCTCCAGTATTTGTCCATCAAGTGATATTATTTTTGGACGCCTTGCAATACCACCACCACCACCACCACCAGATGTTTCATCAATGCACTCTCTCAAACGTGTTGATCGCCGTGGTTATTTGTATCTATAGAGTTTTTTCACATCAATAATATTAATGGCATCTTATATTATTATCTATAATTTCTGAAATCATTCAATATAAATTATTATTATTTTATTTTATTTCATTTTATTTATCAATCAACAAAATGAAATTTTACTCAAAATTTATTATTATTATTATTGTTGTTGTTGTTGTTGGTTGTTTGTAGATGTGATTTTTTTATTTTTAATTATACTGTATGGAATCACGCGATTTTATTGATCCTGTACAATATGTACTATATATACAATAGAGCAGCTCTTTGAAGAGAAAAACAGCGACAGTATATATACAGGTAAATAAAAAAAAAAAAGAATAGCCCGGCCATATACAGTATATACAGAATAATAAAAAATTGGACGTTTAGCCTGTTTTAAAAAAAAAACGTCTTGGACATTTAAAAATTTTCTTACCTTTCAAACCAAGGACACGCAAGAAACCTACAAATAGCAAGACCAATTGCTGTTATGATGCTGAGACCAATTGCAGCATACATTATACTCAAATGTATTATGGAAAATGTATAGAGTGTCTTGTGACACCAATGATCTGGTTCAAACATTTTAGCCTCATAATCTGGCCATCTGATTTTCAAAATCCAATAATTACCTGAACCATCACAAGAACAAACACAAATAATTTATTTGATATTACAAAAAGTAGGTCAATACAAAAGTTTTTTAAAAAATTGTCTTACCCAGCACGAACCAGCCAGTTAAAAAACACGTTAGAATTATGGATACTAGCTGCATCGGTGATATGTAGGGTGAGTCTGTTGGCACGCTCAATAGTTCAAGTCTCCTTGAACGTATTTGTGAGTATAATGCCCAAAACATTCTAACACCACCAAGTGTTCCACCAACAATCATGTAAACTGGTATGTGAGGTTCTTTTGGACAATCCTTTATGTATTGCAAGCCTTAACAGACAAACAAAAAAATATTAATTAATTCAAGTAAAAGCCATCATCATCATCATTATCATGTCAAATTCGACTGAGGTGATAAGGACTCTATTGTTCAATGAGAACTAGTGAACAAAGAGAGGCCAGCATATTGACGACATCACATTCATATCTGTTGATAAATGATAATGTGGTTGTCATGTCAAATTGTTTCAATCAAAATTTTGTATATGAAGAGAAATATCAATTTAATTTTATCATACACAAACCGTTGCATGGTAAAATTTAAATTATCATTGCTATTATTTTTATTGACTCGAGTGAATTTTATGGACCAACACAATGGTAATTGCATTTGACTTAAAAATTGTTTGTATTTATTTACATGGAAAATATTTTTTTTTATAATCCTGATTTTTCATCAACACAAAATATTGTTTTTTTTTTTTTTTTATTTCGTCGAGTTTATCAACAATGCAGTGTTTGTTTGCATATAAATTTATATTGCGTTTTATTTGTAAATTACATATACATATGTGAAAACGTGACTATTCAACATGGCATATGTATAATAGTTATTTTTATGTTTTTATAAAATAAAAATTAATAAACTTTTGTAATTACTGGTAAAGTAATTTATATTTCAATGTAAATTTAATTGTTTTATAAATTATAATAGAATTTTTAATCATGGGGCTTAACATTGTGTCAGAGTTTTTGTAATTTGTTTTGTTTTTGTAATTGTTTTGGAAAAAAAAGAAAAATGAATGAATGAATATGTTTGTCAGAATAATTACATGCACTTTCTTTATCAATATATTTGCATGTAACTGGGATTGATATTGATAATAATTACACTGTAACTATATAACAAATTATCGATTTGAAAATTCAACTATACAAATACAACATGTAGCTGTTTAAAATAAGAGGCCAGTAGTACAAAATTAAATTAATTGGGTTTGCATGCGCCGTTTGTATTTTGTGTCACAATCAAACAGAGAGATTACATTATTTCCGTGTAATCGATATTAATGTGAAATAAATTTTATCAGTCTATTTAAATAAAAATAAATAATAAAAACATACCCATGATGAGCATTATGACGGGCATTGTCGAGAGACAAGCCAGACAAATTGTGACAATCATTGTTTTGCCAACTACCCGCATTGCTCGAAAGACAAAGTCACATGTACCATTAGCTTCACGATGTGCATCTTTTAATTGAAATACAAGTGAGCCATAAGTTGCAACAGCAATGCTGCCAGATCCATCAACTCCTTTTTGAGCAGAGTTTACACTTCGCATACACAGTCTTCGTGATTCATCGCCTGAAAACTAAATAAAAAAATAAAATAAAAATAAATATTCATTTATTGACTATGCGAAAATCAATCTTTAAAGAGTTTTTTTTTATTCAAAGTCAAAGTTCAATTGAGCATGTATAGCTATATATTTTTGAGAAATAAAAAATTGAAAGACGCTATATGGTAAATATTGGATAATAATTTTCATTTGAACTTGGAAACTCAAGTTTTTATTATGTTTGTTGAAAAATAAAATATTAACCTGCGAAACAGAACTACTTGCTCGTCTTGAATCTGCCCAAGCATTTGTTGTACCATATCCAAAATTAGTTTGAGCATTACAACTTGCTCCGGATCTCACGTTTGTTGAATTTCCCTCACGTTGACGATACGGAGAATTGCTACGATTCACCGACGTGCCTAAAATTACAAATCAAAATTTAGTTTCAAATTAAAAAAACAAACTAATCTTAATTTAATAATAATAATAATAATTTTTTTACCTTGATCTGCAGATGCTCTTCGTGGTTCATGAAATGTGAGACTATTAACTTGATGATAACGTTTCTCATGACCACCAAGACTACCTCTTGGGCTACGATCAATATCTGGTCCAATGCTGCCTCTTGGACTGCGGCTTGATATAACATCTTGTTCTGCAATTGAACCTCGAGGATTCTTGTCAAAGTCAAGTACAGCAATTGAACCCCTTGGAGATCTATTTCCACCACCGCTATCATGTGGTACAAGTGAACCTCTTGGACTACGACCACCCTCTGGACATATTGAACCTCTTGGTGAACGATTTGTATCTGGTATTATTGATCCACGTGGTGATTTATTAATTTCTGGCATAATTGATCCTCTTGGTGATTGATTATGATATTCTGATGTTATTGATGAACGTTCAATATCAATACCAGGTGCAATACTACCTCTTGGTGATCGTGTCAACATTTCTGGACATATTGAACCACGTGGACTTTTATCATAATCATTTGGTGGTATAATACTACCTCTTGGTGATCTAGATACATCTGGACAAATTGATCCTCTTGGACTTTTATCAAATTCAATATTTGCAATACTACCACGTGGACTTCTTGATGCCTCTGGAAATAATGAATGTCTAGAACCTCTTGTGGTACTATTATTATTATTATTATCAGATGCTAAACGTTGATTTAAACCACCACCACCACCACCACCACTTGTGCCTGGAACAATACTATTTCTTGGACTACGATTATTGTATAATCCATGATGTTCTTGTTGTTGTTGTTGATGGTGATGATGATGATGATTTCTTGTTGTTGATGTTGTATTTGGTACAAGAGAATGTCTTGGACTTCTTGGTACATCTGGTAATAAACTATCACGATGTATTCTACCAGTATCTGGCACAAGTGATCCTCTTGGACTTCTACAATATTCATCTGGTATTAATGAATTTCTTGGACTACGATTTTGTTCTGGAAGTAAACCACGCGTTGTACACATTTCTGGATCAGGAAGAATTCTTCGTCCAATTGGCTAGACAAATAAATTTATTAAATTTATTTTTAATTATTTTTAATTATTTTTAATTACAACTTCCAACTACTAACTTCATCATTGTCATCAGCATTAAATGCAATATTTGGTACAACGCTACCACGGGGTGAACGTTGACGATCCATTATATTGATATTTTCTGTTGTTGTAATTATGACCTTGTCAGTTGCAACAGATGCACGTCGTACTCTTGATATTATTGGAGGACATGAATCATTCAATGAATTACAAGCCTGAGGTGAATTTACGTCGACATTCCTCGACGCTTTTCTGCATCGGGACGATGAACTTCTCGTCAGCATCACGACATCTTTTCAGCTATTCCATATAGTAACATTTAAAAAAAAAAAATAAATTTTTAAAAGCTAATCATCAGATAAATATAGATAATGACACAACAACTCTTTATTTTATTTTATTTTTTTTTTTTAATATAATAATAATTGATGGCCTTCATCGCACAGTTGCCAAGTCGAAATTAAAATGGCTAAATGTAAGTACAATTTATTATGTATAAATGTAAATATTTTTAACTATAAATAATTAATTTATTATTTAAAAGTTTTATTATTTGGAATAATATTGAATTTAATATTATCAACAAATTGTCATACATTTATTTGGGGAAGCAACACCAGTAATGTCATTGAAATATCTCAAGGTCTACGTAAATTTTCATCAAATTATTACAAGGTATTTATTAACAATAAATTATTATTATTATTATTATAATAAACAACATATTATTTAAATTTTTTAGAGTACAATGGATAATAGTACAAATAATATTGTAATATCGTCATTCAGTGCATTGATGGTACTTGGAATGCTCGACAATGGTGCAAGTGGAAATGTTAAAAAAGAATTTCATGATTCAATTGAACTGCCAATAAATACCAATATCACTAAAACTGGATTTCAATCACTAATTGATACATTAAACGTACGTTTATGATTTTTTAAATTTTTATATTAATATAATTGATGAAATAATTTAATGATAATATACAGAGTATTCGTGTTGAATCAAGACTTTGGATTACCAATCATATTTTCGTCTCGTCAACAGTTCAAGGACAGCATGATTTTATTATTAACAACATGGAATATTTTCGTTCTGATGCTAAAATTATTGATTTATCAAACAAAACTCAAGCCACTTTGACCATCAATGAGTGGTGTTGTAATAAAACAATAAATATGATTAAAGATTTAGCAACACCTGGTATGTAACAGAATAAATATTTTTATGAAAAATTTCAAGTTGGAAAATTTGCTGTTTTAGATTCAATAAAATTTGCTGAATTTATAATAGCAAATGCAATTTATTTTAATGCAACATGGGAAAATAAATTTGATCCAGCAAGAACATTGATTGCATCGTACTTGGTTAATGACACTGTCAAATACATTCCGACAATGCAAAAATCTGGATATTTTTTACATGGCACAATGAGAAAATACAATGGCACATTTATTGCATTGCCTTACAACAAGGTAAAAAGTATAAAAAATATAAATATATATTTATTTATTTATTTATTTATTATTTACGTGTAATAAATTTTGATAGATCAAGTCATCTGATGATGATGATGATGTCGATGATAATAAAGGGACAATTAAAATGTACATAATGATGTTTCCCAATGAGAGAAAATTAAAAAAATTTGAAATGAATATTGATAAAGTTAATTTTAATAAAATAAACACAAGCTATTCATCAATGGATCTTGCATTGCCAAAATTTAAAATTGAAAGTAAATTAGATCTTAGCAGTGCACTTTCAAAGGTAATAATTATTGATTGATTGATTGATTGGTTAATTGATTAAATAAAAAAAAAAAATACTTGAATAAATATAATGAAATTTATTAAGATGGGAATAAATGAAATGTTTGGATATTCAGTTTACTTGAAAGATATTGTTAACACAACATCAGCTAAAATTGGTAAAGTTATTCAAAAAGTTGTTATCGAAGTTGATGAAGAAGGGACTAAAGTTGCTGCAATAACTGGTAAAATTCGATGATAATTTTTACGTGGCATTAAGTTGATCACGTTATTTGAATAATTTATTTTTAAAACTTGAATCACATTGACTTTTAACGTAATGCTCAAAGTTTTATTATATTTTTTTTTCTTCTTCAGGTGGATTTGGTGAAGTTAAAGTTGAACCACTTGACGCACAAACAATTGTCAAACCGTTTGTCATAACAATTGTATCAGAATATTATGGAACAGTTTTATTTAGTGCACGAATTTGTGATCCAACAGTTGATATTTTTCAATATCATTTTAATAATTTAAAAAAAACTTGAGCATCATTATTTATTATTACTTTTTTCTTAAAATATGTCAAAAACATATTTGTTTTATAAATATATCTTTGTTATTTTAACAACGACAGAGATGACAGGTGTCGATTGAAAAAAATATACAGTGTCAATACCAGACATCAAGAAAACATATATATATATTTATTTCTATACAGCTTGTAAAAATATATACATTAATTATTTTTAATTGCTATATTAAAAAAGAGCAATACTTTAGTGTAAATATATAAGTTTACTTGGATATTTGACATCATTAAATTGACTTAGTTGACTACAAGTTGATATGAATCTTGTAAATTAATATTCACATTCTGACTACCAGAATGGTATAAATATCTCATCACAAAGTTGCTTTGAAAATTATCAAAATATCAAGCATAAACTTGGATTATATTTGATAAAATGATGAATGTTATTACTACTTGAAGAATAGAAAAATAATTTTATTGTTGAAAAAATATTTAAACTTACCAAATCACTCATCATAGCTCTTTTGTAGATTTTAATTTTTATTTATCAATTTTATTTTTTCTATCATCACAATATTTTTCACTGAAACGTAGTTGTTGTTGAATTTGGCTGAATTGTTTTTTCAAAAATTATCATCAGCTCGTTTATAATGAAAAAAAAATTGAGGATTATCATTCGACAAGCATACTCGAAAGTTCCGATGGTACTGAGTGTGTTACAATTTGTGTTGTCGAAAGAGAAATTTGCGTCAGCGCATAGGATTTTCTCTACTCCTCTCATCTTGGCTAAAATATATATATATTTTTAGCAACCCTCCGTTCCATCATCATCTCCTCTGCTTCATCAACAACAACAACAACAACAACACTCCAACTTTTTTACTTTACCTCATTTGCAGCATGTTGCTTGTGGATTTTTCTTGATTGCCGAATAAAAATCTCAGAGTTTCTCATTATTGCAGCATATTATTTTACAATAATTATTTCCTTTTTTTTTTCTTTTTTTATTTACTAACTTTTTACCAATAAATATCATCAAATTATATACAAAATTAATTTTCATTATTATTTTAATAGCTCAAATGTTATTATATTATTGAATTTCAAAACTTCCGCAAAGGAAAATTCAAAGGCAATTTTTTTTTTTTTATTCTATCAATCATGATATTTCCGATGAGAAAAAAAAATATTAATAATTATTTTTTCTCAACATGTTACTTTATAAAATTTTATTTACTTGAAAAGATAATTTTTTTTTGATATTTTTCATTCATTGAATCCCACAGGGATAAATTACTGAGTAAAGACATTCAATAGAAACAAATTTCATTGTTTAATATATTTAATATTCTTTTTTAAATATTTTTTCAATGGATTTAATAATTTATAAATAATTTTTTCTTTTCATTGCAACAATGATCTTGTCATTGACATGGATAGAGAATATTTTATATCACAAAGTTCATTATATATAAATTAAATTAAAAAAAAAATATTCAAGTCTATACAAATCCGGGCTATTAATTTTCATTCAAATATTTCCATGGGGACAAAAATGTCACTCTGACTCGAGTCAAGATGAATGGCTTCGTGCAAAACGAACATGCATAAGATGGATTTACATGTACTACACCACCACGATCGAAATCAAAATTAAATGTATGTAAAACAAATAATTATTTTTTTCAACTATTGACAAGATGGAACTTTTAAAAGAGATGCACAAGAAGAAGATTAATTTGAATAATAAAGTTGTCTATTCAAATTTCAAATCTATACATGGCCAAATGTTGATTGAATAATTAAATTATTCCTATCTATTTATGTTGTATTGTCCCAAGAGTTACTTGCAAAACTAATGACATATTGAATTGCACATATAATCTTTCTTGCCTCTTACAAGAACAAGTACCTCATTAACAATCTAATCCCGCATAAATATATTACGACGAGGGTGCAGCTTTATGAAACAACTTGAAATGACAATTGTAAGTTTACTATTGATGACACACTCAATCGATCATTGAATAGCTAAGGAAGAGACGCTCACTTTGTTTCACTTTGATTCACTGCGGTAAGTAAGTAAGTAAATATTTCATAAAAAATTGTATACATATAATGTCACGAAATTTATTATCAAGATTAATGGAATTTTTCATGTTAAAAATATAAATAATTATTCTTGTGGTTTTAGTAACTTGATTATTTTTTTGCAGTATTTTTTTTTTCTCTCCTGTGAAAAGTGTTATGACCTTATTTTTTCATCCGAAAACTAGGCCGGGTCAAAGTCAATTGTCATTTATTTATTTATTTATTGACATTTGGATCGATGACAATGCCTACCACAGACACTTGTTGTTGTTGTTATTATTATTTTTCTTTTCTCATTTATCCGCAACTTTATCATGAAAAAACAATTTCATTCTTGATAAAATAATAAAAAAAAAATAAAAATAAATAAATAAATAGCCAGTGCTGTGTTTTTTATTTTTTTATCCATCAAAAATAATGTGAGCTTTCGACAGTGATAAGACAGTAATATCAAAAAAAAAAAAAGCAACCAACAACAGACAAAAGCTGCCGAGTTCAATAAATGCCTTTTTCAAAATTTCATCTTAGCACATTATATTGTATATATAATAAAAAAATAAAATATTTAATTATTTGGTCGAACAAAAAAGAGCTTTTGCAAGCCCAACAAAATGAAATTGCACTTAGAGTGCCTTCACTTTCTTCCCCCGAATTAATTACTTTTAATTAAAATTTCATAAATCTCAATTAAATATTTAAAATAATTTCTACATTTTATTATTTTTTTAATTTTCAAATAACGATGAGAAAACAATATCTCTCTGGATATTAAAAATAATTTTACTGGAATTTTTTCATAATTTAAATATAATAAATTGAAATGTGACATTTTCATGATGATGGTAATCATTGGCATTTGTGGCCGGAGAGAATACAGAATAAATTGAAAAATTTATTTTCAATGAACATTGTATATAGAAAAAAAATATTATATAAATATTTAAGCTTGTATTTTGCATAGACGCGACAAGCTGTTGTTTTCCCAGCTTCCAAAATTGCTCTACCATGTTATTTTATTTTAATTCACTATATATTTAAAATAAAGCAAATATTTTTTTTTTTTTTTTTCAACTTTATTATATCAATAACCTATTTATTTCAAGTTTTAGTATTAAAAAAAAAGAGAAATAAAATCACGAAATATATATATACGCAAGTTTGATGTAAGAAAAAATTTCACTGAAACAATTTAATTATTTTTCAGTCGATAATATAACCGAGGGAATATTGTAAACTTTTAAGAATACTTTTTAAATGAAAAAAAAAAAAAAAAAAAATTAATTTCGTGCTTAAAATTCGGTGACAAAGTAAATTGATGAAATGTTAATTAATTTATCTTCATACTGACAAATGAAATTTGTATCAAGTGGAAAAGGCGTATATGTAGTCAGACACACAAGAGTTACAAAGGCACGATATGTTAAATTTATTAACATATTATTATAAATTATAAATATCAAAGAGCCCTAAATTCATTTTTTTATTATTATCATTATAAAATGATGTAAAAAATGTGATGTGTATTATGTGATGCTGAAATCTTTATGCAATTTATCACCTCTATTTATATTTTCTATACCCTGCAGTTGATCCTTTAGAATTTTTTCATTTTTTATTCAACAAATTTATATACCAACACGTGTATACTTGCACTCAATTTACTGAATTTTTATATTTTTAACACGTGCAAGTATCCGTAAAAATAAAAGATGGCTTGTTTTCATTTTTCTATATGATACGAGTTGAATATCAAAACAAAAAAAAAAAGCAATAGAAAAAAGCAATGAAAATTTAATAAATTTATACACTGCAGCTCTATACATATACAAATGACAATTTTAAAAATAAACTTTACTTTTTTTCTTGAATTTATAAATTTTTAAATAAGAAAAAATGAAATTTTTCAAGCAAAAAGAAAAAAAACCTTCAATAGCATATAAAAGATAATTTGTTTTATTTAATTGTCAGTGACGGGGAGATGGATATTTAAAAAGCTTTATTTTTATTTTATTTTTATTTTTATTTTTATTTGACAAAATGGCATCATGAATATGAATATATGAATGAATATTATTCACCCCCTTGAAATAAATAGTTTTCCAAGTGACACTGAATTTGTATGAGAAACAACAAACACAAAATCTTGAAAAATAATTTCATTTAAATTTCCCATTGCATTGATAATTAATTGATGTTATTCTTTTGGATATTCTCAAAATTGCCTAAAGCTAAATAGTAGAGCTAATCAAGTTGTGAGTCATTATAAATTTGCGAGTTGATGAAATGTCGCAGTATTATTATTATTATTAAAAGATCATCATCTTTTTATAGTGGTAAAGTTTGAGAAAGCATTACCGGCACTTAATAATAATCATTGGCATCCTTGTCATGGTAAGTCGATAGACATTTAATTATAACCCAACTGAATATTTATAAATTTTCATCATCCCAACTTGATGAAAGCTTTAATTATCTTTATTTTTATTAAAGTGCTCATTAATTTGGTTTTTTTTTTTTTTTTTAAATTATATTTTTTGTTGTTGAAACATGCAATGAGTTGATGGATATTACAAATATTACAAATTTAACAAAAAGCAAAAGCTCAAGTTGAATTGCACGAAGTGGATAAAAGTTATTGCTCTTACGGTCTCAATTCCGTTTTACTCTATACATTACTAGTATAAAGATTCCGGCTAAAAGATAAAATAATTTAAAAACCGAAAGCACCATCAATGCCACACATTAAAATGTACACAGCTTTTACGATCAGCCACAAACATTTTAATGGATTTTTTATTTTTTTCTTAGTCGTTATATACAAAAACAAAATAAATCATCGAGTAGACGGTTTTGTGTTTTATATACTTGAAATAATAATGTAGCCTAGTTTATACTTAAAATCAGCAGCAGATTTATTTTTCTTCCGAGTATACTCAAGATAAACTTCAAGCCCATCCCAGGGTGGACTTGAATTTTGATATTATCATTAATGCAAATTCAAAAATTAACTATATATAGACACATAATGTAGTGTGTACACTTTGTTGGATTATGAATTTCATTTTTAAATGTGTATGAAAATATTGGATAAATAAAAAAAAGCAATTTAATATTAATTTTGATGTTAAATGTAAATTTAAAGATAAAAATGTGATAATTAATGTAAATCAAATAGACTCTGATTTATTTCTCTAGTGCAATATATTATTTTTATATCTACCAAATACCAATTAATCCAATGATGAAATTTTATCAAACAAAAGTTTTATAATTAAATTTCTATAATCAATATTTTGATAGGTTTTTGTTGATTTTAAATTTTAAATTTTTAAAAGCGTTAATTAAAATAATTTCGTAGATAAATTTATTGGATATGCAGATATACGTATAGATATATGACCACATTTAATGAATGACTTTTGTTGTTTATTTTTAATAGTTTAACGGATGGACAGATGTCAGGAAAAATCACGCACAAGTTGAAGAAAAATAATTGGTGGAATCATATATATGTATGGTTTAATTAATATTTTTTTTTTACTATTATTATTTAAAAAAAAATTGATGTTTGGGTTAAAATTGAAAGCGCCAAATATGGTTCATCAAAAAGTATATATATATGAAATAGGGAAAAAATAAAATTCAATAAAATTCAATATAGTTTCGCAAAATATATAAATATTCATCAAAAAAAACAATTTGATTTAAAAACTGAAAAAATAAATATCCGATTAAACCGCAAAATTAAAATAGATTAATAAATAAAAAAAACCTGTCGTCTTAAGAATTGTTAAACCCAACGAAAGATAAATAAATAAACAAAAAAGACTTTTCAATCTGTGAAGCTGGGAAATTTTTTGCATAAAAGTATAAATCAATTTCCTTTTAAATTGCCGGTTTAAAAAAATTTTTCAAGACTCACCAACATCCAAGTTGTAACCGGGATTTGCCAATGACAAATAAATACTATCAATCACACGAACACACACACTCACGTACAAGTTGAAGTATATTTACGCGATGTTATGTAATTAGACTTGCGATTAAGCAGATATTTGAAATAAATATGTACTGAATGAGAACGCGGTCAAAACCTGACTGACCCCACAGGTTCTACTCCTTGCCAGGGGCAATGCGTCCGCGCAATACACCACTGATAATAACAACAATACAACAGGTAAATTCAGTCTCAATTTATTTTTTAAATGTAATTTGGCCAATTTGATTTCCCCTCGAGTTCAAGTATATCAAATAACTTTTTTTTTTTCATTATTTATCCTTTAAATATCCGTCAAATTTAAAGAAACAAAAAGGAGACGGTCGGATGAGATTATTGAAAAAACATTTTCTTGTAATCCATTGAAATCCATTGAAAAAGTTTAAAATTTTTTCGAGCAACATGCTCAGTCGAGTTAACCGCGAGAAAATCCTAATTCAAGATACACGTCTAGCATGAGAGAGCAAGCACTTTGTCAAAATGCCAAAACCAATAATAAATAATATTTTTTTAAAAAAAAAAAAAAAGTTTATACATATAAAGCCTTTGGTGGTGGTGGAAGACCTACACTAAAGGTGGTCAGGTGGTTTTACTATTCGAAAAGCGTTTCGAGCTTGAAATCTTTATTGGCCTCGGTAAATAAAAAAGCTACAAAATAACCAGGTCTTTGGATTTGTGAGAATATAGTTAAGAGGGTCCGATCGAAACCAAAACAAAACCACCCACGTAACTTTATCATAAAAAAAAGAGATCAAATACCACGATTTTATGTTTATTAAATTTTATATATTATTTTTAAAAAAACACTTCAAGTGGTCAAAGGTGATGACACCAAGATCAATGCAAAATAAAAATAAAAAAAAAAAAACATTACTCACCAAGTTTTCTGACGCACTCTTGGGAAATACTTTTCTCTGGAAAAAAATATATTGGAGAAGAAATGGATCGATTCGACAACATCCAATACTAAATAAATGAGATGAGGGAAAGTATAATCCTCAACCAACATAAATCATATCAATGCTTCCAATTTCCAACTAAATATTACTAAAAAAAATCAACACACAATTATATTTTTATTTTAAATAATTTAAAACATTTTATTATTATTTTTTTAATCCATTTGATAAACTATAATATTTAAACTCACTTGTGTTTTTTCTTGTTTTTGATTGTTTTTCAATCAATTCACCGTGTCGTGACCCTTATTGTAATGAAAAAAGAATAATTGTTATATTATTATTATTATTATTATTAATATATTATATTATTATTATTATTGTCATTATTTATTATCAATCAATAAATAATAATAATTTTCTTTAACGATTATATAAATATGTCTAATGACAATGATGTTGTTGTTGTTGTTGTTGTTGTTCCATAAACCTAATAAAATATATACATTTTTTTTATTTTTTTTTTTTATTTTGTTATTATGGTGATTTTGAGGGACTCTTTGAATGAGACCGTGATTTTCTCGAGCCACTTGGACTACGAGATTTCCTTGAGCCACTTCTAGATCTACTGCGTGATTTTGATGGACTCTTTGAACGACTCGCTGATTTTGATCGTGAACGAGAGCCATGAGATCTTGATACTGAACGTGAACGTGAGCCTGAATGTGATCGTGATCGTGAACGTGAACCAGACTTTGATCTTGATCTTGAAGGTGAACGTGAAGGTGAACGTGATCCAGATCGTGAACGAGAACCAGACTTTGATCTTGATTTTGATCGACTGCCTGAATGTGAACGTGATCGTGAACGACTTCCTGACTTTGAACGTGAAGATCTGCTTCCAGATCTTGAACGTGATGATCTACTTCCAGATCTTGATCGACTTCTGTCACGTGATGATGCTCTTGAACCATCTGAATGTTTAGCACCACCACGAGATCCTTTACTTGTACTTGCTTTACCACCATTATCACTGTCAGATTCACTCGTTGATATTGTTTCTTTTGATAAAAATTTCGAATTACTTTTAGTAACTTCTGGTGCTGGTCTTTTGTCTTTTCTTTTTTTACTACTTCTACTACTACTACCACCACCACTACCACCACCTGGTTTTCTGCCACGTTTAGCTTTTGGTCTATCACTACCTGAACCACCACTATCATGTTTACTTTTTTTACTACGTCCACGACTTTTAGTCTCACCACTTTTTTTTCTTTTACGACTTTTTTCTCTTGGTGCATCTTCACGACGTTCATCACCACCAGATCCACCAGAATCACTGACATATTGATCACTACGTCCTCTTTTACCTTTTTTACTTGATTTTTCAGATGGCATTTCACCAAATACCAATGCATTTTTAGTTTTTTCAACAAATTCTTGTCGTTTTTGTAGCATTGATTCTTTTTCTTTACGACGTGTTTCTTCAATTAAATTTAATTCACGATTTTGTACTTCTTTCAAACGTCTTCTTTCATCTTCTTGTTTTTGTCTTAATAATTTTTCTTCTTCATCAATTCTTCTTGCTCTTGCAACATGATACTGTGCTTGTGATAATAAATCTTGACAAATTTGTGCCTCATTTGCAGCAAGTATTTCCATTCTATCACCATGAGTTGCTAAATATTGAAAATATTTATGTGAAAGTCCCAATTCATTTACAGCTTGAAGTACAATTGTCAATGTTGACTTTTCATCTTTAAGAATTTGTGTAGCAAGACGTTGTAATACCAGAGCAATATTATACAAAATAATGGTGTCTTGAGGTGCAACTCTTCTAGCCTATGAAATAAAATATTATTATTATTATTATTATTATACAATTATTATTATTATTATTATTATTATTATCATCATCATTATTATACCTTGAGTAATGTCATTTTAGCATCTTTTAATTTTCCAGCTTTAAAATATGCTCGTGCAAGATATTGAAGTATTTCCAAATTATGATAACGATAAAACTTTCTCAAGCAATTTTCATACTGAAAAAAAAATAATAATAATAATTATCATCTAAATAGCCAAGGATAAATTAAATTAAATATTACCATTTGAATAGCGCTAACGTATTGCTTTTGTTCAACATAAATATGTGCAATATTTAGCCAAACATCACAAAAATCAGCTGTTGCTTCTCTTACTTGAGCAAATATATCGCGTGCTTCATTTATACAGCCTTTGTGAGCAAGCACTGCACCAATACCATTTGCTGCCCAAATATTTTTCGGATCATTTCTTAATACTTGTTTGTACATGGCCAATGCACGATCTTGATGACGTTTTTCACGTTCTTTGTCTCTTCCACTTTGATGAAGAGTTTGTAGCCAAATATTACCAAGTGCAATTAATGAATATGCATCATTACTTGTGGCTGGATTTTTGAGAATTCTTTCGAATTTTTTTTGACCAGGTCCCCATTCCATTTTAGCCAAATGAAGATTACCAAGAAGTGACCAAGCATCTGGATGTTCATGATTTATTCGCAAGGCATCTTTAAACCAATCAGATGCTTTGTAAATTTGTCCTTTGTCTTTTTCCATACAGCCAAGTCGTAAATAACAATCAACATAATTTGGATGTTCTTTTAATATGTCTTTGTATAATTCTTCAGCACGATCAAACACACAAAGTGATTCACTTAAACGTGCAAGATTATATGTTGTTGTAACAGCAATTGAATTGTAATATGCTGGATCATCTTGAGCACTTAACTTTGAATGAGCCAATGAATCTTCAAAATTTTTTTTTGCCTCTTCAAGATTATTTAAACGATAATGCAAAGCACCAACATTATTTAATATTTCGGATGGAATATCTGCTTGAACTGTGTCTTTTAATATTTTAATTGCTGTGTTGTAGGCATTTAATGCTCCAATTAAATCACTTTGTTCAAGAATTTGTGCTAATTCAATCCAAGCCTCAACATCATCAGGAAATTGTTCGGTAACTTTTCTTAAATGGCTTTTAGCAATATCTCTTTTTGATTGTGATGATGAATTGGCATATAAAGATCCAAGTATTTTCATTGTTTCATAATTTCCAGGTTGAGCTTTTAATACTTTTTCAAAGCAACCAGCAGCATTTTCTGAATCTCCACGATAAACATACATTTGACCAAGGCCAAAATGAGGTAATACAAATGCTGCTGGTGCAAATTGAGTGGCTTGATAATAATACTGAAATGCTTGATCATAATCACCCTGTACATGAAATGCACGTGCAAGCTGATAACAACTTTCAGCTCTCATTGCTTCATTTTCTGTATTATGAAATGCATGAAGTGCCAAATGTTGTACTTTACTGTAATCTTTTTTAAAAAAAAAATGATTTGCCAAATGATTCAGTACCATTGGATTTGTTGAATCAATTGTATATGCTTTTGATAACATTTGTACACCAATTCTAATTGTATCTGGTTTTTGTTCATTTAATTTTAATATTGACAGACCAACTAGAGCTCCCACACATTGGCTATCAAGCTGTAGGGCACGTTCAAATGCAAGTTTAGCTTTATCTTGATTATTTAATTTCATGAAACAATGTCCCATACCAAGTCTAACAGCAGCTGGACAATTTGGATTTGTTCTTAATGCTTTTTTATAAAATGCCAAAGCAGCACGATAATCTTTTTTATTAAATGCAATACATGCTTTACCAAGAAGTGATGGAATGTTATTTGGTGATTGATTTAATACAAAATTAAATTGTGCATCAGCTTGATCCATTTTATCACCTTCAAGAAGACAAAAATATGCACGACCAAGTAAATGATTTTGATCATACATAATTATTTTATCGGCTGTTGTATATAATAATGTTGCTTTTGTAAATAAATCTCTTTTTTTATCTTTATTTTTTTCACGATTAGCTTCTTGAACATAATACGCTGCCAGCATATCCAATGCACGCATTTGATCTTTTTCATAATCACGATATTCAATTTTAGCATCAAGACGAGATGACTCAAGGATTTTAATAAAATCCTCAATTTTATTTTGCTTGTAATATTCCAATGCCAAATTGACCCAAATATTAAGGTGAGCATGTTCAGAACGTAATATACTAAGTACTTCATCACCCTCAGGTAGTTGTTCCAGGCATAGTTCAATCACCTATTAATCAAATTAATAAATAATTTAGCTTGTTTGAATTTTCATAATCAAATTAGAGGTTATGGTTAAGGTAGACACTAAAAAAGCCGATACATTAAAACTATTAAAACAATTCGATAAACAATAAAATTTACCTCATCTGTGTCACGAAGTGGTATTTCTATTGAACCTGCCATTTCTGCGTCACAAATAACTTTATTAACTGTTTTATATTAATTTAACTTGTGTTGTAATAATTCAAAGACAAAAGACAGCTTTTTATTGCTCTCATAAAACTATGATGCACTATGAAGACTAAATAGAATCAACTGCACGAATATCTATATTCACGCTATTCACCTCCATGTTATACCAAGCTTACCAACACAAAATGAAAAAAAAAAAAAAAAAAAAAATGGCCGTCCATTCAAGAGCTGCTGACATCTATCATATGATTGGCAAATTAACTTTGAAAAATATATATAAATACATTATACAATATTTTACAATCATCAATTAAATTAAAGCTAAAAAAAACCACAATAATAGTTTTTATATACAATAAAATTCAATTGTTAAAAAAAAAAACAATTGAATTTAATTTATTTGGCAACACACTGGCTTTGTAAAATGAATTTTATCATCGACCAATTATTGTTGGTTCATCGGCCATGGCAATTTCTTCATTTGGTGCTTTATCACGTTTACGTTTTTTTGAAAATAACATAAATGAACATCCAGCTAGTGCATTTGATAGACAAACAAACCATGCCAATACTATTGAATAATCATAATGCATTAATGCACCTTTGGGAAATGTTTGTTGTACATTTTTACTCTCATATTCAACTGATGATATGATCACTTGAATAACAACCATTACACAGGCAGCTGAAAAAAAAAAACAACAACAACAGTATCATTGATCAATTTATCATTATGTAAAATAAAACTTACCAGTTATAAAATGAATACCACCAGCAAGACGTTTGAACATGTAACGTGGATTTCTAAATGTATATATTGAAAAAAAGAGTCCTTGAATCATAACAATCATGCTTATTATAGCAAATGACACTTGTGTTCTCGCATAGGCTGAAAAATTAAATTAACATTAATAACAATAACAATAACAATAACAATAATAATAATAATTTACTTAGGACAGTTTCATCAAAGCCTGGATCGGAAATAATATTTATTTCTGTTGGAAACATTTCCAGATATTTGCATTCATCTGTAAATAATTATTTTTTATAAATTTTTTTTTGTTAATTAAAAATAAAGTGATATTAGTTATATTACGATAAGGTAGTAATTGTTGATTTGAATTTTCATGACTTGGTACTAATCCACTCGTGCAAGATTTCCAAAGGCCTTGATTTCTATAAATTAGCAGTCTTCCAGCTTTTCCAGCATCACCAAGTGGCAAACTTTGATTGTCTTGTGCTTCAACGACATACCAATGATCAGTAAATATTGCAACTGCCCACACAAATACTGATAAACCAATTAATATTGTACAGCCAAATAATACTCGCCTCTCAAATACAATCTGCATGAAAAATTTAAATTAAACAACAACAAGTTTTCTTTTTGTTTTTTTACAAATATGTTTACACGAACCTGGCTGTATAGAGCTTTCATTCGACTGGCCATTATATTATTTTTATTTGATGTAAAAAAAAAAAAAAAATATCACTGTCACTACTTTGAATTTCTTTTTGAAATAGAAGAGAGTCTTTTAAAACACATGCAGCGATGCCAAAATGATAATAACAATAATAATTATAATTATTTGCTGGTGAATAATTATACTTGGCAGTGGTCCAATTCACATTCAATTAATTATCCATATTCTTTTCTTTAACTATATTTTGATTTAAATGACACTTTGTATCAATTAACAACACAATCACTTAATTTAAATATCAAAATTACATTTTTATTTCGTCAATTCCAGCTTGTAATCCTCAGGCACTTTTGATGTTAAATTTATGTCCCAACATTCAATTACACGTGCCATTTTCGTCAAAATACTTTTATTTATCTGAAACAAGATCAAAGAAATAATATAAATATATATTCATAACAATGAAAAACAATGTTAATAAAGAAAATCTTGTTGCAGTTGCTTGTTTAATATTTTTTCATTTAAATTGTCTTGTAAACATGAGAAAAAAAAAAAGGAGCATAAGATTGTCTTGTGATGATTGACCAAAATACCGCACATTGTTATTTGTATGCAATGACATTTAAATTTTGTCTTTGTGCCAACATCTTTTTAATGTCACAATGCGGCAACACCACAAAAAAAAAGCAATTAATTATTTATTTTATTAGTTGGGCGGTAAATTTAATTATAACAGCTATCAATATTATTTTTTTCTTTTTCTTTTTCTTTTTTAGATTAAATAGAAATAATAATATGTCAAGACTAATTCGACACATAAAATTAAAGCGATAATAAAAAGCCAAGAATAACTCGAGTATAAATATCTCGGCATTGCCCATTGGTATATAATTTATATGAGGAATAAATAGTTTACAGCTTTACAAGTATGCCATTGTTTAAAGTTGCTATAATGATTGCTCTGCTGTGTGTAATGACTAATAATAAAGCTAAAGTAAACGTTGAAAAATATATTTGTTATTTACTTTATGACAAACAAAATTAACCGAATGTGTAACATTCAATGTATGAATGATTTATGAATACACATATAACATAATGTGTATGGTAGCTGGGAAGCTTTGGACAAGCTGATCAAGTGGAAAATGAGCGAGAAACCGATATGAGCTTAAAAATATTTAAAAAAATAAATAAAAGAAATATGTATTAAGAGAAATAAAGCGATACGAAAATAGGATGAGGCCGAGTAGGAGTTTCTTGTGTGTGTTTATGTCACTTGATAATTTATATGTCTATAGACATATAGACGCATTTCACAGGCTTATTTTCATCATCATTTTCATGTATATATATACTTGATAGATACATTGATATTTGGGTTTTTTTTTTTTCTTTTTTTATCTTATTTTCATTTCGTTTAATAAACAATTACGCCGGCAAATAAAATAGCAATCAACAAGTTTATTTATGCAATGTAAATATATAGTGACTCACAATAACACAAATTAAAAATCACTTGTTAATTTGAAAATAAATGAAATGGAAATAATTGCAAATATATATTTTTAATAAATTAATTAATCATCTAGGCAATATGTAAAATAATATAAATAAATATCACACGAGACTCACGAGAGTTATGGCTTTGTCGGGTCAACGTTCTATGGTTGTATGGTTTGTTGGACTTGCTGATACTTTACTTGTCTGACTGAGTATATTGTAGAACTGACTGAGTTTAGATGCTAAAAACTATTCCGACGACGACGACGACGACGACGCACTGCTTTTACTACTGTACACGCACGTGATGAAAAAAAAAAAAAAAAAGAAAAAAAAAGATGAAGATGATGATGAAGATGATGATGATGATGGTGGTGGTGAGTTGTTGTTTATATATATAAAACTATTATTCAAACGCCCCGATGTAACTCGATGAAAATTAAGAAAAAGTCTGCACAGACGATAAAAGTTTTATTTTCTTGTGGTGTATTTTTTTCATTGTATGACTCAGCCATAATAAAACAGCCAGCCCTACGTCAAGTGGATTTTTTCAAATGAAACACAAAATCATTTACGCATCAAATAAAACTGAATTATTCCCGCAAGTGATGTGAGTCAGTATCAAGTCAGACACATCAAAGACATATTGACCTATATATTGTATATCTCCGCACTTGTTAGTTGTTATACTTCAAAAATATATACAAGAGGGTGCATTAATCAAAAATACTCCCCTAAAATTTATCTACATTTATTTATTTATTTATAACGCTCGACAGCTTTTATCTTGAAGTTTATAAATTACCCCACAAACGCATCAATTTTTATACAAAAAATTTTGTTAATTAATTAAAAGAAGAATTGCTTGGTACTTTTTTTTTTCCTTTTTCCTTTTTCCTTTTATTGATGGGTGCATTGTCCTTGGCAAAGGTCATTTATTGTCTCGCCATTTGTTTGCATGTAAAAACAATCAGTTGCATCAATAGACACCTATCAGTGGTCTCTGCATATGTGTCTCTGCATACCTGTTGTAATTTATATACATTATAGAATGCATGTGCTGCAGCAACCAGATAACATCTCATCCAGATAATAATAAATAAATAAATAAATAGTGACCGTGACAATTACCTCTACTTGTCAATAATTGCCTACACACTGGAGGTCATTATCCATCAGAAAGGTCTGATACATTTTGAGATCGATAAATGAAATAAAAAATCATGTCTTTATCAACTTGCTGTGTGCGTAAAAAATATAATTTGGAAAGTCGATTAAACGATTGTTTCTATGGTTACATATACACAAGGTGTGTGTTCGATCGAAGTTAAGTTGACTGGTCCCCAGAGAGAAGGGTGACTTAAACCCGAGGGTATTTTTTTTTAAAGCCATAACTTATGTTATAGCTCAGTTGTTGTTTAGTCTTGTCCAGGTTCACTTGTATTATAATACAATCAACACTGGTGGTATATTTAATCATAAAATTCCACTAAAATTATATTCACTCATTTATAAATTTCAGTATTATATTATTACTTGGATTTAATTACAAAATGTATAATCACTCAGTATTTTTAATATATTTTTTATTTTTGATGCTTTTTAATTTATATAAATAATATTTTTTTAATTTATCTAAATAATATTAAACGAGCCTCTGTTTAAGCTTAAATTACTTTTTTTTATATTTTATAATATTATTATTGTTGTTGTTGTTGTTTTTTGAAATTAAATAAAAATGATAAAAAGATTAACATTGGTGGAACAAAAAAAAATTCAATGGGCCAGAGAAAAAGGTATTTATAATTTTTTTTTTTTTTTTTTTTTCATTTGTATTATATAAATAATTAAATTGTTTTTTAAAAAGAGGAAATGGCACGACTTAATAACCATTGGGATTTAATAAAAAATCACAATCCAGTACGCACAACAATCAGGTAAAAAATAAAATATATATAAATTTTGTTGAAAAATAAATTAAATGAAATTAAATTAAATATAGAACGAGATTATCGTCAAGGGAACAATCATCGTCTTGTAATCAAAAAATAGTTCGTGCCAGTGGACAGTATGGTAGCACAACGAGTCTCCAGAGTCTTGAATTTTCAGCTGGTGGTAGTATGATCAATATTCTTGATCGTAATGAATTTACAGGAACAATGAGAACAAGAAGTCCCAGTTTACCACCAATATATACCAAAGAAAATCATCATCATCATCATCATCATCATCAACAACAACAACAACAACAACATGCCAACAATAGTCAGGTTAATTAGCTCATTTATAATAGATATATGTATAACCATGTGGTATGTGGTAAAAGATATTTTATAACTTGAAAGGAAAATCGATTGTAGCGTTTGAATCCGTAACTCGCAGTTCAACGAACTTTTATCTATATATATGTATACCACCTATACCACCTATATACAAAATAACTTGGAAAAGTAATTTACCTTTTCCCACAGAATAGGTATATCCAAAATAAAAAAAAAAAAAGAAAGAGATTACATGTTATATTGTCGTTTCAAGTTTCAACCCTAATAAATGTATACAAATAACAAAAACAACAACAATTGAGTTTGATCGTTGACAAGACCTAGTCGTACCATTTCGTTCATCGTCACGATATTAAAATAACAATTTATTGTCTGACCCAAATACATATATATTCATCACGTAACAATGCCAAGTCAATAAACTGTATTTATTTATTTTATAGAAAATTTTACAATTAAAAGGAGATAAAACTACTCGAGATGCCAAATATAAAAATGGTTCTTCAAAAAATATGCCATATGAATTAGAGAGAGAAGATGAGACTTCTGGTTATGCAAGTGATTCTGTTGAAGCACCAGTTATCAGTCATCAACATCAACATCAAATTTATCCTGCAGTTATTAATAATGACAATGTCATGTCAACAGAAAAAACTTGGAAAAATCCATATTGTGAAATGTCAAATACAACAAATACAACAAATACAACAAATACGACTGCTGGTTCAATGTCTGAAGCATCAAGAGGATGTTCAATAATAACACGATTAGGTGATATCAATAGACAAAGATGGGGAAGTGTTTGGCAAGGTGAATCATCAAAAGATCCACCACAACATTCTTGGCTTGAAAGAGGACTATCAAGACTTGATAATTCTAGTCAGGTAAATATGATTATATATTTTTTAAAATCTTTTTTTCATAAATAAAAATATATTAATTATGTTGTTGTTGTTGTTGTTGTTGTTGTTGGATTTATCAAGATATTGGTAATTAATCATGAAAATACAAGTAGTACAGACAGTTCAACAACTGGCTCATCATCAAATTGTGATTCAAAAACATATTTACGTGGTCATAATATACCAGTTGATATACACATACTTGAAGAACGTGAATTGCGTCGACAAAAAGCATTGCAATTACAAAATGCAATAAAACAACAACTTGAAGAAAATGATAAAAAACGTAAAGAAGAAAAAATTAAAAAACAACAAGAAGAATATGAGGAAGAGGAAAGAATTAAAAAAGAAAGACATTTAGAAAAAGAAAGGTTTGTTTAATACAAATAATAATAATAAAAAATAATTTATAAAAAAAAAAAAAATTAATTACAGACTAGAACAAGAAGAAAAAAAAATAAAAGAAAAAGAAGAGGCAAAAATTAAAAAAGAAGAAGCAATGAGAAAAATTATTGAGAATGCTGAAAAACTTGCTAAAGAAGAAAAACTACATCGTCGTCAAGTTAATGATTCAAGTGAGAATATCAAAGAGGTCAACAACGACAATTTATCATCAAAAGCAACTATTGATGTTGACAAAGTTCAACAAAATCAATCCACCACTATTGACTATACAGCAAACAACGACAACAACAACAATAATAATAGTCAAAAAAATAATGATGATGATGATGAAAATATTAATAATAAAGATTTAAATTTTGAAATATTAGATAATTTAAAAATGAAAAATTTATTACGACTTCCTGTTAATAAAGAAGTTGCAATTGTTTTAACTGGTCGACTTGATGACTCGGAATTATTAAATCTTGTTGTTAATACAAAAAATAATTATTATTCAAATTCAACAATTAACGAATTTATTAAAAATCCATTGACCGATTCATCGTGTTCACCAAAAGACAAATCAATTGATTATAAATTATTGACACCAAGTAAATACAGATCATTCATGACAGCAAGAGAATGTGCAACTCAAACTGATGGAGAAAATGACACATTTAATCAACAAAAAAATCATAAAAATAGAAAAAATAATGAAAAGTTAATATTTAATTTTATTTTTTTAAATGATAATAACAATCAAATAATAAAATAATAATTGAAATTTAAATTAATAATTTAGATCAACAAGTACAAGTGAGGAAAAATTTTCAAGATCAAAATCACAGCCACGAGCAAGTATTGATTCTCGGCCAAGATGGAATGCCAATAGGTAATTTTTTATTTAAAAAAGTAGTAATAAGTTAATATAGAAATTTAAAAGTGATTAAAGTATTGTCCAGGCCCGGTACGAGATACAGAACACAAAGTGAAAAAGATCCACATTATCAAAGACGTTTACGAATGCGAAGACGACGTATTGAATCAAGTGATGATAGATCAAGGTTTATTTTTTAAAATATTATAATAAAATAATGCTAATTGATAGCTTATTTATTTATATTTATATTTACTTGGTAATTATAGATCACCATCATCAGAAAGAAGAAAAATAAATAATATTAAATTGAAAATAAGAAATTTAACACGTCGAAATATTAAAAATAATCAATCAGATGCTGATTTATCAATGGACAGTTTAAATTCAATTGTCCCACTGAGAATTGATGAAAATGGAAGAATCAATGTTTATCATATTGATGACAATAATAATGATGAATTAATTATTGAAAAAAAAAATAAGATAAATGACAAAGTTGACTCGTGGCAAGAACATGATGTTATGTCTCAATTGGTAACATTGAAAAATGTAAGTTGCAATTTATTACAACAAAGTTATTTTTGATTAATATTAATATGTATTTTTTGTTTTAAATAATGTATTCAAGGGTCTACTGGCTAAACAACAAGAGTGGCATTCAGAAAGATGTCTAATTTCTCCAAGTGCTGATATTTATTAAAAATAAAATAAATAATTAATCTTTTTATTATTTTTTAATTTAAAATAAATAGAGGCTCGTTAATGTATATATATATATGTCATTTGCATTAGTGTATTTGTATTTTTTTTTTCTTTTTTTGATGTAACACAGTTGTAATAGAAAATATCAATGGCATTTCAATTGGATGACTTGTTGAGGGATGACAAAAGAGATGCTAATTTAATACCCGATTTGAGTAAAGCCACTTGTAATACACAAGAGGAATTTCGTCGTTTACGAGAACGTTGTCCGGAATATAAAATTAAACCAGAAAAGGTCATTCATTAGAAAATAAGAAAATAAGAAAATAAAATTAAACCAAATAATATATTATTATTATTATTATTATTATTAATGTTTAATTATAAATTAACAGATAAAACGTGATGATGTCAAAGTAAGAGATAAAGATTTTTCATGGAAAACAACAAAAAAAGAATTAAAATCAATTGAACGTGATTGGGAATATGGTGATCCAGTTCCACCAGATATGATTACATTGAATCTTCAAGAATTACAACAAGTTGCTATTGATTGGCGAATGTTGACACCACTTAGACCAAAATTACGACTTGATGAAGAAATGTTTTCACGTTTGGTTTGTCAATAATATTTGATCACGATCGTGTTGTCAATGAAATTTATTGTTTATTAAAAATTTTTACAACACAATAGGTTGAAATGGGTAAATTGGAAATGAAAACATTGGCCAAAGAAAGACGTGTAACAACAAGTCCAATAAGAAGAAATAAAAATCGAGCTGGAATAATTGAAAGTAGTGTTAAAATATGTGGTGAATGTGGTGAAGAATATTGTTTTGGTGAAACATGTGGTGATATACTTTATGATTCATTTACGCGTATTGTTATTAATCAACAACAAAAAAAAAATAAAATATCAAATGACACTACTAGCACAATAATTGCTGGTCTCAATAATCTTCATAATAAAAAAAATAAAAAAAATCATAAAAAAGTTATTGGCTCATCGGCTAAAAAAAATGTTGGACTACTTGGAAAAAGTCATAAAAGTAAAAAAAGCGTTGTTATCAATGAAGATAATAATCAATATGAAAATATTGAAATTAAAAAATTTAAAAGAAAATGTACAAATTATTTGAAAAATAAAAAATCAAAATAAGCTGTTAAATTTTTTTAAAATAATAAAATTACCAACTTTTGCATAAATTTACTTTTCAAGAATTTTTATTTATTTTCAAGGTGCTTTTTGTAACGTAATTGGAATATACAATATTATTATCTAGTGATGCTCAATTAAACATGCATTAAAATTAAATATTTACTACAACAATAATATTTTTTGATAATAGATATTTTAAAAAACACTTGTTTTCTCTCATTTTGGCAAATAATTATCCAACAAACTAAAAAGCCAGTAAACATTTATTATTATCAGCACTTGTTACTTCCCGATTACAACATTAATTCAATTATTTACAATTATTTACTTAATTTTTATTATTCAAAATATGACATTTTCACATCAACTTGTATTACAATTTTTGCATGATTTAAATTGTTTATTGAAATTATATTTTCCTCTTTTCCTCTTTTTTTTTTATACACAATTTTATCAATTTCATTACAAAAATATTGTTAATAATAATAATAATAATAATAATAATGATAATAATAATGATGATGATTGTAACAAATAAACAAACGAAAAAAAAAAAGACAAAAATTAAATTTAAAAATTTCCCTTTCATAATATGCTATTTAGGCTCGACTCATTTCAATTGGTAATATATTTTAAGTACCCAGTGTGATGTTTATCATCACAATATTCAAAATGAGTTTAATAGTGTAAAGCTAGAAGAAGAGAAATTGTCGATGATTTTAGACAAAGAGAGAATAACAAAATTGAGTTATTTTTTTTTTTTTTAATTTACAACATATTTAATTAGATGCGATTAGACCAAAGTGTGTGTGTGTGTGTGTGTCAGGTATCGAGTACACTTATCACATTTTAATTCTAGCATTATGAATTATCTCAATATTTTTTTTCCTTTAATAGATGTGATTTGTTTTATTTCGTTTGAATAAAAATATGATTCTTTCTCAGCCTTTACAACACTTGTTAATTCTTATTTTATTCAATTAATTAATTTATTATTATTATTATTTCTATACTAAACCATCACCACCATCATCACGAGCAAAAAGTCTTAAAAATAAAATATATTTTCATTAAATGCTTTTGTGTAATTTTAATATTTATTCATAACGTAAAAAGCCACTGGGTTACTTTTCTTAATCTTTATACTAATATCGATAAAACAATTATTTTAAAATTCAATTTCATTTATTGCACTTTTTTTTTTATTTCACGAGTTGGCACAACTTGAAAATTTATTTAGAGAAAAAACGTTTTGATTTATTATTTATTTGTTCAACTGTTTTCTTTAAAACGGAAAATAATTAATGAAAAATATGTTCAGAAGGTACTGAAGTGGCACATGAAATATTATCATTTTAGATTTACTGGTGAGCAATACTTTGACGATATTGTGTCTTTGTAAGGTGAGTGTGAGTGATTTTTTTTAAAAAATATAATTTATATATACCTCTATAATATTTATATTTAAAGTGATGATTAATCCATCAATCTAGTTATAAATTATGTACACGAATGAAAAAAAGAAGAATTATCCACTTTTCATTATTATCATTATTATTATTATTATTATTATTATTATTATGTGTTTTTTTTGTTGTTTTAACAAGTGCACTGATCATGCACTAATAATTAATCAGAAATCATTCAATTTCTTATTTGTTTATTTATCTATTTATTTTTTCCCTTTTTTTTTTTAATTTTTTCAATTTTTATTTAATTTTTTTTTGTTTCTATTATTTTCTCCTCCTCCTCCATCATCCTCATCATCATCATCATCATCATCTGTTTCTAGCTCAACAATCATTGATGCTTTTAAATTTAATTGAAATTAATTATTTATTCTAAATAAATATTTCAATTATCTTTGCGAGCCTTCTTTTTACTTTTTTTCTGAGGCTTGGCTTCTGTCCAAACATCTGCAATAAATAATTTAATATTATTTGTTTAAATAATCAACAAATAGCAATAATAATAAAATCATTTTAAATACCTTCTAATTCATCAAATACTACACCAGTTTTTTCAACAGTTGGTGCAGCTTTTGGTGCTTCAACAATAACAGTTTCAGTCTTAACTTGTTCGACTTTTTTCTCAACTTTTTTTTCAGCTTTTTTTTCAACTTTTTTTTCAGCCTTTTTTTCAACTACTTTACCTGGTGATTTTTTAATTTCAACAGTTTCAACATCAGCAATAACAACAGCAGCTGGAATATTTTCAACGACATCTTTGTTGCTTGATTTTTTAGCTTTCTTTGATGATTTAACACTTTTTTTTTCTTCTTTTTCTGGTGCCATTATTATTTCCTACAAAAAAAAAAAAAAAATTATAATAACACAAATTCATTTAAATTTATTTGAATTAATAATAAAATTTTTTGTTTTTTACCTCTTTAACTTGTTCTTTGACTTTTTGAACTGGCTCAATAATTTCATCAACTTTATCGTCAACTTTATCATCAACAATTATATCTTTTTTATTATTTTTTTCTTTGAGTTCTTTATTTTCACTTTCTTTAGCAATTTTATCTTTGATTTCAATTTTTTCTTGTTCCTTGACATCTTTGTCATCATTTACTTGCTCAATTTTTTTATTATTTTTTTTATTTTTTTTTGGTGTTTCTTCTTCTTTCTTAGATCTTTTATTCTTTTTCGAAAATGCCTGTTCCCAATCACCTTGAAAATAATATAAAATGAAAATTATTATTTTTATTATTATTATTTGCAGATTTTAATATAAAAAAAAAACAAAACAAAACATAAACAAATACCTTCGTCAAAGTCAAGTGGCTTTTCCAAAACTTGATTTTTGAGATTCTTCTTATTTTTGGTTTGTTCAGCCTTGTTCTCTTTTCCAGATTTAGCATTAATTATTTGAGTCTTGTCTTTCTTGGCAACGTTAGCAGCAATAACTTGTCTGTTTTCATCTTTTCGTTCTTTCAATTTATTCTCAACGTCATCATTCTTTGTTGTTGATTTTTTAGCTGGTGATGATTTTTTAGCTGTACCACTTTTTTCATTTGCAGTTACTGAAGAATTTGTTGTTGTTGTTGTTGTTGTTGTTGTTGAGGATAGTGTTGATGTTGTTGATGATGATTTCTAATAATACAAAATTGAATAAAAACTCTTTAATCAATCAACTAATTAATTATTTAAATTTAATTAAATTTAAATATTATCAATAAATTTATATGGCCTAATGCACTAATGAATGCCATTCCAGCTGATTATTATATTATCTCATATACATATATGTGTGTGTGTGTGTATGTGTGTGTTTTATACATGTTACATGTAAAAATAATGGGAATAAATAAAAGAAAAAAAAAAATTTTATCACCATATGGCACACTGTTTTGTCTTGAATAACATGGCGATATTGGTGTTATTGATAATTAAAATTTGTATTGATAATGATATTATATTTACCTTGTTGTCCTTAGTTTTGTTGCGTTTTTTGTTGGCTTGTTTCCGGTCCACGTCTGTGGCAGCTGAGAGTTGAGCAAATGGTGGTTGTTCAGCATTTTTAAAGCCAAATATAAATACAAGACCAGTTAAAATTAGTACAGCACCAATTGGAATTGCGTACTGGAATTGTTGGATAAGCAAACTCACATCCATGCTTGAATATATTTTTTATTTTTATTTAATGAAAAATTTCTTTTATCTTCAAAGTCAAATTTGACTTGATTTTAAATCAACCTGTCACAAACTCGTAACACACACTTGATAATGGTATGATCCTATTAATTAAAATCTCAAGTGAGTTAAATGTAACACGCGGCGTTAAAAACTCAAGTGACACGAGTGTCTGACGGAAGACAAGTTTTCTTTTGATAGTGTGCATGCAAAAAATACAATAATGACACCAACACAACAATATTATATTGTCATACACGTATATATGATGTATGCATATATATATATATTGATAATATTATTTGTTCAGTGATGATGATGATGATGATGATGACGATGACACGACGGCTTGGCAAGTTGGCACACACACACATATATTAACATAATAACAACAATAATAACAATTCATTGTTATTATTATTATTATTATGATTGTCAATAGCTGACGCGGCTGTGACTTGCCACCACCAGAGTCAATTGCATTTCCATTATTATTATTTAATATTTATAGTTGCTTTCTGTTGCTTTCCTTCAACAAGAAGCTCTGGATAAACGCCATCTGCTGGAGTAAAAAGCTCTATTTATTTGTTGCTCGTCCAAAATGAAAATATTTTTATTTATAAAAAAAAAAATGATAATATATTCGTAAAAACTTACTTGCAGTAAAAAAAAAAAAAACGTTGTTAATTATTTATACACACTGATAAACACTTGCACTAATTCTTCATATAATAAATGTTTATTATTTAGCAGCCATTGTTAACACGCACACTACACACACACACAAGGCGCTGATAAGTCGAAAATAATTTAAAATGTAAAAACAATAATAATGCATTTTTAAATACCTTATTTATAAGATAAACAAGTAAAAAAGCATAAATAATTATTGTTTAATTAGCAGCGCTAATAAAAGCAGCAGGATAATAAAAAATTTAAACCATTTACATGTAAAACAGAAAAAATGAAAAATAACTTGAATAAACAAGTAATAAGTTATATGCTTAAAGTTGCAGGCATATTAAATTTAATTTAAAAAAATGTATTATTAATTATTATGGTAAAGTGGGTTTAACAAGAAATTATTCAACTCTTATTTGTATATTAAAAATATGAAAAGAGATAAAACATCCTAATGATTTGATTACCTGAAAGTTGAAATACATCCTATTCACCCCCGTCTACTCTGTTTGAGATAGACAGGTTGATGTGCACACCTTGATCAATCAACTAAAACCATTTACCCTGGTACACCAAATTTTATTATAATTTAAATTTAAAAAGTGATCAAGGTGAGCTACAAGTCACAAAAATATATGCAATATAAGAATAGGGAGATTATCAAGTAGTTTTAAAGAATTATTTTAAAAATTCTTTAAAATTACAAGCTTGTTAACGCCAATGTACATGGCCCTACTGGGTCTTTAGTCTCCTTCGAAGCAGGATACGTTGAAGTGGATGTTTATCTTTCCTTGATGTTGGTCATCAAAATACCCCAACATCATGAGGTGGTTTATGATGATTCCATCAACCGGTTCAATGATTACACACAACACAATAGTCGTCACACTTTTCATCATCACCACCAACACTACTAATTAATATTGTCTTTTTTTTCTAATAATAATATCAACTTTAATATACTCAAATATTAATTATAAAAACTATAATTAATATATATTTGTTTAATAGTGTATATTATTATTATTATTATTATCACTCGAAAATTTTCAGTTGATTACAGGTGAGATTCCGTGCATGTCTTTGGTCAGTGGCATTGTATTCTTAAAAACTTCAGGTGCCAACATATGGTGATTCTATTGTTGGCCTCATCAGCAGCTTACCACAGATACCTTTTGGTAAACATTTTGAAGCATAACAACAACAACAACAGGTAGTAAATGTTTACCAATAACAACACCAAGTGATACATATTAAAATGCTCATTGAAATTAATAGCTTCATCATGTTGCTTATTTTGTTGGTGGTTCATGTGCATTAGTATTTGGTGATTGTTTAATTATCCAACAAATTATGAACAATTTGATTTGATTTTAAAGCATTTGGTAGCATAAACTTGACAAGGTACCACATTATGACACTTTAAACACTATAATCACTTGTTTAATATTTTTCATATTGCTAGCTATTCTTAATAATCCACTGGCTCTTTCTTTGCATTCTTTTTTTGTTTCATTTATTTTCATATATAGGTACTTTTGTTTTTGCCAATAAATGGGATAAAATTAATGCATCTGTAATGATAAATTATTATTAATATGGTGACAATTGGTAATTTTACTTTTGTTTATAACAGATAAGACAAAATAACTTACTGTACTTGGAAATGATTGTGACTTCAATGACAAATCCATTTAGTCCTTTGTTAAGTCTTATTTTTAATAATGTTGTTTAATTTAATGCATAAGTACATCTGTAAACAATTAAATTTATTAAATAAACACATAATTATTATCAACAAATAAAGAGTGAATAGCAATGACATAATTAAATGATTAAATAAATAAAAATTGAACTAATAAATAATTTAAAATAAATAAATTGTTACAAAAGACTGACATGGAAAACTGTCAAAGACATTATACAATATTTTGCTTTTTTCAGATAATTAATGCAAAAAAAACAATCATTATACAACAAAGATGCTACAACAATGCTATAAATAATAAATATTCATCATTATTTATAACAAAATTGTTATTGTCTTTGATTTTATAAACAATGGCAATCTAACTTCAAACTTGATTTTTTCTTTCACATAAAATTATGCTAAAAACTATATAATCACATTTGTTTATGCACTAAATAATTAATTATAATGAAAAAAAGTGATATTTACATACTTTTTATTTGTTATTTAACAAATTAGAATTTTTTTTTGTCAGCTCCCTTGTCATTGACAGGTCCATTAATATTGGCATAAATTCACAAAAGTTTACAACAATTTATATCACATTTTGTTTAGAATAATTTGTTTAATTGATTTTTCAACAATTTATAATTGTTTAACAATTATTATAGCAACAATAAACGTTAAATGTCACGACATATATTTTTTTATTTTAACAAAGCAGCGGCCATCTTGAATTTGAGAAAAATTCAAGATGGCCGCTGCTTTGTTAAAGTGTATATGTGTGTGTGAAAATATATATACTGTGTGTGTGTGTGTCGTGTGTGAGATTTTCATATTATTGTGTTGTTTTTTTATAAAAGCCATAACCTCTACCATTATCAATTAAAAATAAAACAAAATTTACAATTTACAATTGTTGTTAAATATTACAATTAAATTGTTGACTCAAAAATAATTTAAAAATGCCACCAGTTCAATTAATTGGTCGTGTCACTGATTTCAAGGGCAAAAGTCTTTGGGAAATAGTTGGTAACTTGAAAAATTATGGAAAAAATAGAATTGTTATTAGACAGAGGTTCCAACGTTATGAAGAACCTTGCTATATGAAAATATTAAAAGTTGCTGCACTACCACTAGACGAGGTATGATTATTTTAAAATTAAAACTTATTATTGTTTTTGATTTATAATTATTTCATTTGTTATATTTGTTTTAACAGACTGGTGATAGAAAAGTTGCTGTTTTATGTGAAAAAACATTTCGTGGTAAAAGCGAAATAGTACAAATTGATGGTGCAAGTTATAAAACTGATTATCAATTAATTCCAAAAGATGAAGAGTACAAATATTTACAGCAACCAGATCCAAGAAAAGTTAAACTACTTTCAAAGACAATGGAGTTACCTCCACTACTTCGTGAAATAATTATCAGAGGATTAAAAGCCAAAGGTGAAAAAGTCGATAAAGATCCAGAGATGGATATTGTTTATAATACATATGGAAGAACTAAAGCCTATCGTGTTGCTGAAGATGGTGAAACACCAGATTTTAAACCATCAATTGGTCTTGGTCCAACTCAAAGTCCTGGTCTTTATGCCAATTGCAAACCAATATAAATTTTAAGTTAACAACATTGTCGATTATTTGTACAGTTAGAAATATTTGAAATTATAAAAATCAAATTGAAATGATTTGCATCAAAACTTATTTTATTCTAATTAATCTCTTTTACTTTTATCATGTTTTCACATGAAACAATAATAAATTATCTAGTAAAGTACATTTTTAGTATAAAGCTGATAAACAATTTTAGCAATAGCAGGACCAAGATTTTTGTTGGTAGATCCATAAGGAATTGTTGCCAGCATTTGTTCACCTTTTGTTGTATTTTCAAGAGCTCTTTTTAAAGCTAATGGTGAAGGATATCTGTTGGTAATTGCTGATACTTTTGCCAATGATAAACCTTTAAGTTTAATTAATTGACGAACAAACATATCCTTGACTTTTAAAGCCTGAAATTAATTATTATTTTTTACCTTGAAAATATTATATTAAATAAATAAACAGTGTGTGTGTTTGTTTATACGTACTTTAATTTTTGCTCCAGCTTGATCAAACTTTTGAAATTCAAGTAAATAAATTGTCTGTCCAAGAAGACTAGATGGTATGAGATCATTTTTTTCACACTCTACCAATTCTTTTGCCTAAAAATATTAATTACAAAAATCAAATGATTGTTCAACTAAATCAAATAAATAAACACAATAATTAATTACCGCATATTTTTGAGTAATTGCTGATGTTACAGTTGCCAAATACAACATTGAATCACGATGATCTTTTGTGTATCGAATAGTGAATCCATCTTGAATCATAGTATTTGTAGCTGCTTGTCTCAGTCTTGATATTGGCATACCATAATCGGATTTTTCATAACCAGCTCGATTCTCTACCAGATAAATTATATTTTCAATGCCTGATCTTTTTAATCGAAATTTTTGTTCACGAAATCTTCCATCATTAACACTCCCACTAAAATCATCAATTCTTTTTCTCTCAACAATATAAGGCAATACCAATTCTTTCCCTGATGTTTTACATCTAGCAATCCATGTAAAATCTCCAACATTTAAATGACGTGTCTCAAATAAAATTCCAGTCTTATTAAGTTCATTTGTTGTTTGATCAACAGCTTGTTTTCCTCTGTAATTTAGATAGATAGATAAATAAATAAATAAATAAATAAATGTAAAAATATATTTATATTGATAATAATTACCTATCAACTTCATGTGAGTCAACAAGCAAATAAATATCAAATGCATATGGTTTTAATCTCAAAGCTGTTGTTGGATTAACATGTTGTTGTTGTTGTTGTTGTTGTTGTGGTGATGGTGGTGATGGTGGTGATGGTGGTGGTGCTTGTGATGTTGATGGAGATGGTTGAATCACTTGTTTGTTGTTATTTGATTTTTTAGATACTGGACTTGGTACACAAGTTTGTGGAGTTTTTCTTTTAAGTCCAGGATTATTGTAAATGGAAGCAATATTATTGATTACGTCATTTTTATCAAATTGAGCTTGAGTCTCCAAATGATTTGCCAATTTAGTGTCAATAAGATTACATAGTTTTTTACCAAAATGTTCTATGATTATACAGTCTTTTCCAGTTTCAAGTTTTAAAGGATATTTTTTTAATGAAGATAAAGCTTTTGACAAACCAATATAATGTTGTGGACTTTTGTCTTTAATTGCATGTCTCCATTCTTCAAGCCACTCTTCAAATAATTTATTTGGTTGAGATGGAACTTTTTTTATTCTCTTCATTACTTGTTTTTTTTTTTTTTGTTATATAAATTCATTCAAGTTGTTGTTGATCGGTTAGATTGGTTATCAATGTCATCAAACAGCAATAACAATATCCAAAGAAACACATGTTTTTTGTTGTGATTGTGTTGTTATTGTCCAATGATCTGACAGTTTACACTAGATAGAGTGGGTTAGATATATATTTTCCAGAAATGTTATTGAGATAGGAAGAAAGCCATGTCAATTTTCTTTTGTTTTATTTCAATATGATTTTGTTATCATTACTTTATTTTGTTTTAATTCAAAAAAAAAAAATAAATTTACAATATGTTCCTGCATAATTTTTTGATAATATTTACGATAATAAATTTTTGTAGAAGGAATATTTAAATGTCAGTGTGTCATCCGAATTGTGTTAAAGTCAACCAACGTAAATTAGGTCATTTTTTTATTTATTGTTTATCATAAAAAAAAAAAACAAATAACAAAATAACCTAATAATAATTTGTTGTAACAATCAATAAAAATTTAGACTATGAAAAAAAGGTGCAAGCTGCAAAAAAAATACAACGAGAGGCTGATCATCATCATGATAAAACAATAAGAAAACAATTAACATATTCATCATCATATTCATCGAGTATTGATGAACGAAAAAATCCACAATTTAAATTTGCCAAATTAGATACGAGTGAGTCTCAAAGTGACTCAAATTCCAATGGAAGTATAATATTGAGTCATGTCATTTTGCCAGATGAAACATCAGTCACACCAGCTCCATCATTTACTGACAAACGTCATCATAATTTACTGAATGAAAAGACTCCAAAATGTACTCCTCAATACGTTAAAAATACCAGCTCATCTAAAAAAAAATCACGAAAACATACAAAGTTATCCTCAATAAATTCATCACCAGATGATCCTCGTATGAATGACAAAACATATGATAGAATACCAGCTGGTCTATCTTTATTGGTCTCTGATCAATCACATCACAGTAAAGACAATCCTGACACAACAACTGGCATCACAAAATACTTTGATGGCTACATTTCAGCAAATGATTCATGTGACAATGAACAAGATAATTTTAAATATCCAAGTCCATCAACCAAGACAATTAAAAATAAAAAAAATATATTAAAATCAAATAAAAATTATCAAGAGAAGGATGTTGATGCGTCGAGTCAAGATAATTCAACAACAGCTGAAGACAACAATAAAAGAAATATTGGAAATAAAAAAAATCCCAGGCAAAATTTATTTGGTAAAATATTTAATTATCAGACCATGTCATTCAATATCCATTGTATTATTGATAATATAATAATGTAATAATTTACAGAACAAGTTGAGCAGAAAAAAGAGGTTGAATTTGTTAATCACATTGGAGATTGGCATTGCTTTGATGATTTATGTTTTTGTTCACTCAAGTGTACCACCAACATATTTAAAGATAAATTTGTCAAAAAAATTGTGACTTCTGCAGTATTTTGTTGTCTTGGTATACGTTTATGTCGAGAGCTTGACTCTTGGTATATTCCATTTTAAATTTTATCTGTGATTTTTATTAACAAAATTTTGTCTTTTAAGTACATTTAATGTGCAAATAAATGTTATTACGACAATTAAAAAAAATATAATAAATATTGTATAAATTGCTGAAGTAATGTATTTATTATCAAGTGGTTTTTGATAAATCACACGAAATGATATGTCATCAAGTAAATAATTAACAGTTTGATTGTGTAAATTATTTTTCAAGCTTCTCGATTTACGTACATTTGGTTGATTTGATGAATTACAACTTACAATGCAGTCATTAATATCAAGACAACCAGTCACCTTGACACTCATTGTCATCTCATCACTTTCTTTCATATTGTCAAACATAAATGCTTCGAATATAAAATACGTTTCAAGAGACGATGACACTTGATATTGTTGTCGTGATGTTATTTTATCAAGACTAGGATTTAAACAGCCATTTCCATCAAGAATCCAAAGACTATTTATTATATTTTTTTTTCTATTATTATTTTCAATGTAGTGCAAACTCACATGACTTATTTTTGAATATTTCCAGCCTAAATAAATAAATAAATAACAATTTATAAATTATTTGACCCGGATAATTGACTGAACTCGTTACGTTTGAATGACTTATATATCATCACTCACCATCACCATCACGAACAACAACTCTCAGTAATATTTTTTCTCCAAGTATAACTGTTCCACCTGGTTGAATTTTAGCATCAAATAAATTATCTGAACCAAGGGCTTTTCTGTACAAACCAATATCTGTCTCAAATATATTTTTATCACCACCAGTTGCTATTCTCGGTGACATTCTTGCTGATCTATATATATACAAGAGAATTAATTAATTAATTACAAAGAAAGGTATGTGAAAAGGTACTTAAAAATATAGGAGAAAATGGTCAACTGCAAATAATTTTAACATTATTATTTGGACCTCTTTTTCCTGTATTGATATATATGATGTTAACATACGTGTCTAATGTTTTTAAATTTATTCTTTTAGTGTGTGATGTTATTTTTTCTTGGACTCTGCAGCGAAGAAGAATTTTCATGTCTTGTTTTAATCGTAGTCCAGAAATTAATGGAAAACGAATATTTAAACAATAAAATTTTTCAATTTCACTTGAGCAATCATGAATGCCACAATTTAAAAATAATTTATTGCTAAAATCAACAAGATATTCATTATTATTATTTTTAATAACACATAAATCACTTGGAATATTTTCACTGTCAACAATTGGCTGTTGAAAATTACGTGGAGCAAGTATTGATGCTCTAAAATATGTATGTTCTTTGTCATCATATCGACAGGACATTGACATTATTTTAATGATTCTTGAATTGGCCAGTGATGAGATTGTTGGAACATTAATAACTGGTTGCATTCTCACACGATTATCAATGACTTCAGGCAGAATAAATTCTGGCTCATTTTCATCTGGTAGATATCTAATATTTTTAGCTACTCGACTGTTGTTGTTATTATTGTTATTTGTCTGAATGAGATGAGGTAAATTAATTGAATCATCACATTTTGTTGACAACACAATTATCATGAAAATCAAAAAAATCTAAAAATAAATAAATAAATTTATATATGCTATAGATATATGAATGAAATATAAATATAATTAAATTTTTTACCTGATTAAATTTATTTTGTTTTTGCATTTTTTCGTGAGGATAAACGATGAACGATGAACGACTGAATCAAATTTTTATGGTTGAATGGCTTTTAAAGGCCAAGCAATATGTATTTGACCAAGTGACAAGTTATCCATCATTGTTCTTGATTAAAAAAAATGAAAAAAAATGAAAAAAATAAAAAGATTTACTACTTGCTTCGTGATTTGGGCGACGATCGATCACTTAGCATAAAACATCTTTCATACAACAACAACAACAACAACAACAACTCGATGCCATTAGTGACATGATAAGATTGCTTCGTTTTAAATTTTTTTTCCATTAATTTAATTCATTTTTTTGCACATCATCATAATAATTTGGGTCAGAGGAATGAAAGATAAAAAACATTTTGCATAGAGTGAATAATTGTTGACCAAGTCACGAATTTCTGTGTATGAATGGATTTATTGGGCATTGATATTGATAATACAAAACATACGTGATCATTGTAATAGAAAAATTTGAATAATACAATAATATATGTATAATTTGACAAAAATGAAATGACCAAGTGGTGCAGTATGTCATGTAACTGCACCCGAACCATTATTACAATACAACTTAAATATTTTATAAATAAAATAATCACAGTCTTTCGATTACCTGCATGCATTATACGAGTATCTCAAGCAATATTTTATTTTATTTTCATTCTCGAATGAGGATTTATTTAATAAACGGTATTTATAAATATAACAGCATAAATTAATTGCCATTCCATACATAGAAAAAAGTCACCAAATTGATATTTGAATTGTAATAAATTGGTAAATAATTTTTTTATAAATATTATAACGTTATCATCATCTTTCCTCAATTTGAATAATAATGTTTTTTATAATTTACTGATTTATGAATAAATAATTGGATAAATTGTTTCGCGCGATGCCTCGCTGGTAACATAACGCAACTAGGAAGTATAATATACATATATCAAGTCTATATGCTGTTTTTCAAAAGAAAAGAAAAAGGTGTGCAAAATATCTAAGCGGAACGACCAAGAATAAAAAATAAATTAAAAAAAAAAAAAAAAAAAAAGTTCATTAAACATAATTTTTGCTATATTTATTCGTTTTTTTTTATCACTTTTATAGCATTTGAATTATAAAAAATAATTTTGCTCTGTATACTCTGATTATATCTTTGAAATAAATTCCCAAGATAAATTCAGAGTAAAAACGAAAAGACTATATATAGTCTAGTTGAATAGCCAAAATAGTATATATAAATAAAAGTTATATTTAGCAGAGACTCTGGCAATAAATCAATTGTTTAAATGACTTTCTCCAAAATAATAAAAACAATATACATTTTGTATATTGAAAACATAAAAATAAAGTTGTAATTATTGAACCATAAAAATTATTATTATCAAAGTCATGATCCGTGACAAATTTACATTACATAATAAGGCAATTGACTTGCCGACATTGACCGCAACACATATATAATATTAAAAGATGCGTATCTTATTGCAATAAATATTATTAAGTCTATATCTATATGTGCTTGTTTTTTTTATTATATACATATAACGGACAATTATATCATTAATCTTTTCTCTTGCATGAATACGAGGTATTTATTTATTTTGCAAAACGCCTTTGATTCGCATTAGAGAATGTTTATAAATTATCTAATCAATATATGTATATATATAAAAACAAGTGGCCGGTTCCTTGAAAAAATTGGCATGGCCATTGAGTTTGAGCTTGGATCAAGTTTTATTTATTAAACTGTTGGCTTTGAAAATTATTTTCGCCGTGTAGATTTTAAAATTGTCTATACCATTAGATAGCTCTTTAAATTCCCTACAAACGTATAGGCCAACACTTTTTTTTTCATATCTTAATTATAATTAAAGTTTTAAAAGGGTTTTATTGGGATTTTCACTCATTAAAAATTTAAAAAAAAAAACACATAAAACACAGGAATACATATAAGCATAACTCTTATGGCAAAGCCAGATACGGCTGACTAATAATATATTTTTGAACATAAAAATTCATAATCCAAGAAATATTCGTTATCAAGAAAAAAGTGAAAAAAAAAAAAAACAAAATGTAATGCTTGCATGAATATTTTCGAGACGATGAGGTTTGTTTGCGTGTTGATGAATAATAAAATAATTATAAGCGAGAAATGTTATTAAAAGTATAAATTGTTGACTATGGAAAAACTTACATAACAGTAAAATTGGATATCAAGATTTTCCAGCAGATCCAATTATTATTTACAAAAATATATTTTATAAAATGTAAATTTTTCATAAAATAAATTGAATAACGGAACATGTAAAAAATGTATTTGCAAAATGCGTGAAAATATAACGCGTAACTAAATGGTAATTGTCATATAGAGAGAAGTAATTTTTTTGTATATTTCATCTGCTGCTGCAGCACCAGTGACAAGTACATTTAAACAAAAATATATAATATTTTCTATATAAAACTAATTAACCGTTAAAAATAAAAATTAAGATGGTGCAAGGTCGATGCTAAAAATCCCGGTTTAATGGTAACCAAATAATTAATGGTCAGTAGAATTAACGATGTGGAACCGTTGAAATACAAAACAAGTTTATCAATATTATAATAAAATATAAATTTAAAAATCAAACTTGTCCACTGACCTATATATTTATGAAAAAAGGACCAACAAGTCGGTTCTGTATTTTCAAATTACAAATTATAATATCTAAATTGCAATTGAGTGTGTTTTCGCGACGACTCGCTGCGTCCACTGACCCTCGAGCCGTAATACCGTAAAACTTTATATATAACATAATATAAATGTAAATATATGATAAATGTATCCTATGTATATTATTAAAGCTCTAAAAAAAAAAAAAAGGCCAAATGATATTCCAATTCAATCAAAAAGTCTCATTTTAATTTCGACAAATCATCAGATTGTATTTGTAAATTATATTGATGATTGACATGATGAAAATATGTTAATATATAGTTAACATATAGTTAACATAAAATATTTCGTCACTCTTTGCTGAAGATTGAACAAAGTTGCGGGCATTATTATGATCCATGAGGATAGTTGTTAACTGAAGCATTGGCCATGCATTAACAGTACCTTGTTGTCTTGTCTTGTCTTGCTTCTGCAGTTGAATTTTGCCTTTCTTTTAAATTTACATCAAAAGCAAAACACCTAAATTCAAAATATAAAAATAATAAAAAAAAAGAGAGCGGGGAAAAGTTTGACTTGTCTTGACCAGTCTTGACTACCCCACTAGACATCTAGACTAGTTTTCTTCAAGTTCAGTTCATCGTGAACCTTCCTTTGAAATACATCAGCATAAATTTAAGTGTCAAATTATCATGTGGCGAATTTTAATTGCTACATTTTATATGGTTTGTGAAATATTTCATTTTAATAATAATTAAACAAGTGAAAAAATAAAAATTATACTTTTATATTTTAAATAAATAAAAATAGGTTGTCATAATAGCTGAGGCACACTATGATTATGAAATAAGTGATATACAATGCAGTTCAACAACATCAAGCTCGGATTATTTAACAGCCAAAGTAAGACGACCAATTGGTTTCAAAGGTGCACCACTATTTGCTGATGACAGAGCTGCTGATCCATTGACCGATACGTATTGTCAAATACGACCAGATCCAACTGATCCACAAGAGGACAATTATTTTTTAAAAGTTACTGATTTTTCAAGATGCGGTATTCTCAAACAAAATGTATGCATTTATAAAATTCATAAATAAATTATGCTTATTCATTGATTTTATTATTTATTTTTTATTTTTAAGGGTTTCGTTCATTTGAAAATATGGTTTCCAGCATTTCCAGGTGTTGTCATGATGGCTGATCAAGAATTAATTTTAATGTGTAGACCACCAGAGCCAACACTTTTACGACACAAAGCTGCTGGTTTTGCTGGTACATTGTAAGTTTATTATTTATTTTTTTTTATTTTTTTTCATAAAAAAAAAATAATTAAATATTATTATTTAATAATTTAGTCCTCATGGTGCACGTGTATCTGGTGTTGTTGAAGAAACACCAGGAAGATTAGAGTATGAAGTTGCATTGTATCGTGAAGCAGCTGGTAATATATCAGATAATTCAATAAGACCAGAGGCTGTTGATCAGGCTGTACCAATTGGTACTAAATTACAGTTACGAGCAAGAATAAATACTGAAAGTGCATGGGGATTTATTAAATTATTAGAAGTGACAGTTAGTCCTGATCCAGATCAACCACATGCACCAGGTAGTGTTACTTTGGTCAAGGATGGCTGCAGAAATCGTGACTTTGCATCAATAATACCACATCAACCTGCAAGATATAAAGATAAAAAAAATGAGGTTTATTTAGATTTTGAGGCATTTTTATTGAGCTCAATGAGAGAAAGATCAACTTTATGGATTCATTCACAAATAAAAGCTTGTATGGAACCTTTTGATTGTCAGCCAGTAAGTCCATTTACAATAAAAATATAAATTTGCTATTTTAAATTTTGCTATAATTAATTTGCTAAAATTATTTTTTAGGATTTTTGTCTAGATTTATTTGAGCCATCAGGTCATGGAAAAAGAAAAAGACGTACAATTGGTATTGTCGAGGAAGAAATTAATCATAATAATTTACCAAAATCTGAACATTTAATTAAGCAATACAATGATTCAACACAATTTACAAAAATTAAAGAAAATATCGAGTACACTGTTATGATGCCAAGTGGTAAAAAATACATAAAATTATTCAACAACAACAACAACAACAACAACAACAACAACAATAATTATTAATTATCATTTGTTTGTTTCAGATGTATACGACAAATTTGCCGTTGGATTTGAAAATAATTGTGGTAATTTTTTGTACATTTCCATTGGTCTGGGTTTATTATTAATATTTTCAACTTTTATTATGTGTTATCTTGCATCTCGTCTTCACAATATAGCATTATTAACTGCAACTGCACCCCAAAATAAATCAATAGATGAATTAGTCAGAGATAGAGCTAGAAAATATTGTGATCCAACATCACAGGGTTATACTGGTAGATCAACAGTTCAATAAATTACATTACTTTTTTTTTTTTTTTTTTATATTTTATTTTATATTTGCATCGCTATGACGTTACCTGAACAAAATAAAATGAGTAAATAACAATAATAATTTACTCATTTTATTTTTGTTTAAGTTTATTAAATATGTTATTTTTTGATAAAGAAATAATGGGAGGGAAATAAAGGAATAAAGGATGGGATGGTGCTAGGTGATTCGCAATGTAAATAATTATGGAAACACTTGTGTAACAGTATTATTTTTCAATGATGATATTTAAATTTATTATTCATTTAGCTATTATTTATTGACTGAAAATAATTTATATAATATATACACAATTATTATTTGATAATTTAAAAATTGTCTTTGGTTTATTATTCAATTTATTATTCAATGTAATTCAAAATGAAAATTGTTTATATTTAAATAATACGTGTATTGAAATTTTGTGAATGATATACATAATTTGTTTGTTTTTTTAATTTAATTTTATTTTATTTGATAATTAAAAATTAAATTGCGCGTGTTATTTTAATTGCTTATACTTTTTAAATATTATTGTGTAAAGTGAGAATTATTATTTTCAATGAAAATGCATTAAAAATAATTTTCAATTTATAATTGCAATTATTTTTGGCATTTGTGTTTAAAAAATATTCAACATATACATTTATATTTAATATTACTATATTAGTATACATATAATAATTTATTAATTATTAACAATAAATTAAACTTGTTAATAATTATTTTTTTATTTTATTTTTTTTTTCAATGATGATCATCAGTTAATTCAGCTTTTTTTGAATTAACAATTGCCTCATAAACAGCAAGTTCTTTTTTTTCCTTTTTCAAATTTCTATCCTCGAATTCCAATCTGTAATTTTAAACATTAATACTCAAAAATCATTGTATTTTTTAAATAAATAAATAAATAAATGTTAAATATTGACTCAATATTTTATTATATATGTATTATTTAAAAAAGAAGAAAAATAAAATAAATTATAATCGATAAGTCAATTGTTTAAATATCGAGCAAAGTTCCACAGACCTATAATGAAAATAAATAAATAAAAACAAAAAAATGATTCTTTAGCTTGAAATAATATTGAATTGACAGTTGAATTGATGATAAAAAAAAAATAAAAAACACTTGTTTAATAATTAAAATATAAATTACCTATGAAGAATAATTCTTTCGACAATTTTTTCAGTTGTCATGTCGTTACCACTGTCCAATAATTTAAATTTATTTTGTCGTTTTGGTTCAACATATGGATCAACTCCATTGTAACATGGCATTATTCGTGTTTGTCCATGACACACAATTGACACATTAAAATGTTCCATTAAATCTTTGGTCACTTCATACGGTGCACCAATAACAACTTCATTGACATACTAAAAAAATAAAATAAAATATCTTAAAACATCTTAAAATATGTTAAAATATGTCAAGTTGAAATTATTGTTGGCTAATATTGTCAAGTACCTTGCAAGCAAGTACACTCAGTACTCGTTCATGTAAATTCATTATTGGATAATTTCCACATTTATAACGATTGACAACTGGATCAGTGTGCAATCCAACAATAAGATAGTCACCTTGTTTTTTAGCAATTTGTAAAAAATCAAGATGACCAACATGAAATAAATCAAATGCTCCAGCAACATATACTATTTTATCATTTGGCTGTGGACTTTTACCATCACTGAATTGTATTATTTTTTGTGTTGTTGGTAAAAATTGTGAGCAACCAGTCCATGGACTTCTTGCTGATTGATCTTGGCCCATACTTTTACTTGGTTCTTTACCAACTGAATATTCACTGTCTCCTTGTCTAAAATGTTGTCTTGTCATTAACAACATTCGACCTACTAAATCTGTTGTTGAGACACCAGCAGTTCTTTGTACTTCCCTTAAAAAAAAAAAATTAATTATAAATTATTATTAAATATTAACTATTAATTATTACAAATAAAAATATTAATTTCACCTGTAACGATCAGCTTTTTTGACAAAATGATAAGTATCAACTCCATCAGCTGTCATTGTAATGTCATCACCATGTACACAAAAATCACAATTATATTTATCCAATGTTTCAAGTGTTGTAACATAAGGAGCACCTTCAACAACTTCATCGACCCATTTTATTCCTCTTACCATTTTATATCTAAAAAAAACATAAATAGTATTATTTAATTAGTACATGACATTGACTTTTTTTTATTCAAACAAGTAAACAAAAAAAATTAGAAAAAAAAATAGCTATTTTTATTTGAAATAAATAAAACAAGGTTGATTATAAGGTTTATTATAAATTGCATAGGATATCTTTAAGGATTTATCAAGTAATCAACAACAACAACAACATAACAATGATTATTTAAATTATTGATTGATATTATGTTATAGCTATTAAATACTTCTAACAACAGCCAAGGTGATAATAATAATAACAATAAATTTCAAGTTATGTTAATTTTAATTTTCAACAAACCGTTCTTCTTGTGTAAAAACTGGAGGTCCTTTATGTTTAGTTATTTCATCATCAGTATGAACACCAACCACCAAGTAATCACCCAAGGCCTTGGCCTGTCTCAATGAATTTGCATGACCAAAATGCACCATATCATAACTAGATTTAATAAAAAACAATGTCAATATTTATATGATATTAATTGAATAATAATAATAATATTCTTACCATCCATCACACCAAACTCTAACTGGTTTTTTTTTTTCACTCATAATTAAATGATAAAAAAGAGTGTATAGTAGTAGTTAATATGATAGTTAATCAAAGACTAAATACAACATTAATTAATATCAACTATCAAGTATCAACCCGGCAACTGAGAACGTCAGCTGGCGTTATACTCTCTTTTTATAATGAAAACATTTTAATAATAATAACAGTAGTCAATATCGACTCCGACACACAAGCCTACATACTATTTATCATAATTCTGTCTTTTTCTATCTTATGCTATTGTTATCATAAAAAAAAATGTGTAATCGTGTCTCCTTCTCGTTTCCCCCCTGGCTACGACGATGACGTTGTCAATGTCGTATTTCATTGGTGGGCAAAAGGTGTGGCAGTAGTTTTTATCATTTTATATTTTTATTATTGCCAGGGTGGTGGTTGACAATATGACACTCATATTATCACCACTCCAAAATAAAAATAATTATCAATTTGCTAGAAACATCATCATCGAGTACATAATATGTGACTAATCATACTATAATGCTATCGACTTTATGAGAAAAACATGTCAACACGTCTTTTTTTCCATTTGATTTTTTTATTATTTTAACAATTTAAATATTCAAATATGTTGATAACATGTTGATAAAAAAAAAAGCAAATAAAGTTGCAGGAAGTACAATTATTGTATTAATTTTGCTCTGATAATAATAATAATAATAATAATCATTGGAAAATAATAATTAACAGACAAAAAAATTTTTTACATTGTGATATTGATCTGTCACATGATCACTGCAATGAATTGTTAATTAAAATATTGCAAGTATGCAATCATGTCATACGATGTCTTTTGATAATAATTATATCCAATAGATGTGTCTCAATTTTTAAATGAGAAAAAGTCTTGAAATATTTTTTAATTTATAAAAAGTTCAAAGCTTATCGATTCATTTTAAAATGAACCGTAATGGCCTGGTTGTCTCGTTGAAATTAAAAATTATTGGATAGGATTTATAATAAATATACACAGTACATACACACTTGCTATTATTATTATTATTATTATAAATGCCTGAAGACAGTATTAATGTTTATTTATTTTTAATATTCAAATTATCTTATAGATTAAAGTGTCTCAATAGACTTTAGTTATTTTGTTTTATCTTTTTTACTATTTATTTATTTATATTTACTTTGAAGAATAATAATTATTGTTTAAAAATTATAAATAAAATGTTAGAGATAACAAAACAATAAAATAAAAGCCAATTTAATATATATTTTAATGATTTTTTGAAAAATCATTTTATAATTTACTATGAATACTTTTTAGTAATGTCAAAATATAATATAATTATTATATTTTTTTACAACTAAAAAAAAAAATAAAAAATAATGATAATAATATTATTTCTTACCATAATATTGTTTAAATAATAATAAGTGTTTGTTTTTTTTTTTTCTCTGTTATTTAACGTTACAGTCAGTAGCCGTTTCGTTGAGATCCAAATGATGATGATCCATAAGAGTTACTACTGCCTGATCCATTACCAGAGTTATAATTGTTTTGGAAATATGCTTTACCTGAATGTCCTCCTCTGCTACTTCCTGTTTATTTCAATTTAAATTTTATTATTATTATTATTATTGACATCAACTGTCGTGTGTTGTTTTTTATTTTTATAAATAAAATTATTGCCATTATTGCTTGATCCCCATCTGCCAGAACGATCACCACCACCACCATTACCACCATTGCCAAAACTGCGATCAAATCGTGGACGATCATTCGAAAATCTACCTCGAAAACCACCACGAGAATTACCAGCACCACCACCACCACGTCCATTGTTGTAATTTCGTGAACCACCGTCTCCTCTGGCACCACTTCTTGGATTAAAACGACCTCCTGTTGACAATTAAAAATAATACAATTAATTATCGACTAATTAATTTTTAAAAAATAAAAAAAAGCTTTCTTACTTTTATTTTTGGCCAACTCATAAAGTTTTGGATTGACAACTTGTTTTGCTTCCTCCAAGACTTGTATCAAGTCATTGGCCTTGTGTGCATTATTAGGTGTAAAAAATGCATAAGCTGTACCAAGACGTTGTGAGCGACCAGTTCTTCCTATACGATGAACATAATCTTCCGAATTTGATGGATAATCAAGATTTATAACAAACTTGACATCTTCCACATCTGAATTTAATAAATTAAAATATTTTTATTATTAATTTGTATGAAAATTATATTTTTTTTTGATTTGTTGAATTTTTTTATTTTTCCTTGTGGTGTCATTTGAATAATAAAGCAAATTTTTTTTTTCAATAAAGCATATTAAATTAAAAATATAATGTTAAAGTCAATTGAACCACAAAGATTAAGAAATTATTAACTGATTACCTGTTAAATGCTGGAATATTAATTTAATTGATTTTTATATTTTATATCAAGTTATTATTTTTATTAATATATATATATGTTTTTTTTGTTTTTTTTTTTTAAATGTAGAGGAATCAGTGCTCTGATGGTTGTGATTCAAGTCTCGCCAGAGTGTAATAATCTGGAGCGAGTTCATTATTAAATTTGACTCAATGAATATCCACACCCTTGTCTCCTGCACCAAAGTCACCAAAGTATGGATCATAAGCTGGACTTACAATCAGCTGGACTTACAATCCTATTTTTTTCTCCTTCAACTGCCTTCAACGGTGGCAATAACAATAATAAACATCAACTCTCATTGGAATGTCATGAACAATCAACAATTAATGACGACAAAAATAAAATAGTTACTTGTATATTTAAATTAATTTTGTCGTCAATTATTTCATAAACATTTCCAAGATGTTATTGATGTTGATGATGGTGACGATGATGATGATGATGTTGTTGATGATGTTGTCGACGACAATGCTGATTCCCTAACACAATTTGTACAATTTCCATACTTTGGAAAGTCCAAGGTACAGAACGAGAGTGTGTGTGTTTTAATTGGCTTGTTATTTTTTTTTTTTTGTGTGGCACGGCTTGATATTGAGGCACAGCGTTAAATTATTTATTCATTTAATTAATTAATTTATCAATAGGTGTTTATACCTATAATAACAACAAAGCTTGTTTTTGTTGTTGTTGTTGTTGTTGTTGTGGTTGTTGTTGTTGTAAATATTATTAAAAATCCAAAGTAAGCTCTTCTAGAGTTCTTATCATGAATTAAACTCCATCGCATGTGCCTCTGAAAAAATATAGAACTGCACGTTACTATGCCAGACTGACAAGACTCAATTATTATTTATCTGTTTATTTTTCACCTAATATGAGATTGTCTCTTTTATTTTTAAATAATATAAATAATAAAAAAAATAAAAAAAATAAATAAATAAATCAGTCTGGCTACATGCTTTTTTTTTGTCCGTTGCCACATTTAGACCACATGAATAACAAATTTAATTTATATAAATAATATAAATAAAACCATCGCAGCCTGATGACCCTTACATGTTATTTTAAATATTAAATTATATTTTTGCAATGTTGAATGCTTACCAAGACCACGAGCTGCAACATCAGTGGCAACTAAAATTTCTGATCGTGAATTACGAAATTCTGTAGAAATAAAAATATAAAAATTCAATTCAATTCAATAGAATAGAATAGAAAATAAAATAAAAATAAACTTACGATTAAGAACATGATCTCTTTCTTGTTGACTTTTATCACCATGTATTCCAATGGCTTTCCATCCGTATCTATTAATTGCACGTGTTATATCATCAACTTTACGTTTTGTTTCAACAAATATTATTGTTTTTTTTTCTGGTTCATTTGATATTTCTTCAAGTAGTTTTAATAATTTTTCTTCTTTTTCATGTTCTTCACAAACATCAACAATTTGTAATATATTATGATTTGCTGCTAATTGAAGTGATCCAATATTTATTTGTATATAATTTTTTAAAAATTCTTCAGCAAGATTTCTAACTTCTTTTGGCCATGTTGCTGACCACATGAGTACTTGTCTGTCTGGTCTTGTTTGTTCAACAATTTTTCTAATTTGTGGCTCAAAACCCATGTCCAACATACGATCAGCTTCATCAAGTACCAAATATGTACATCTACGTAAATTTGTTGTACCACGTTCAAGAAAATCAATCAATCTTCCAGGTGTTGCAATACAAATTTCAACTCCTCTTTCAAGATCACGTGCTTGTGGTCCTTTTGGTGCACCACCAAATATACATGTATTTCTAACTTGTGATGCAACACCAAAATCAGCAGCAACTTGTTGTATTTGTTGTGCCAATTCACGAGTTGGTGCTAATACAAGTGCAATTGGTCCATCACCACGATTTAAACGTGGCTGATGATTAATATGTATTATTGCTGGTAATATATAAGCAAGAGTTTTACCAGATCCAGTTTGTGCAATACCAACCATATCTCTACCTGACAATGCTATTGGCCAACCTTGTGCCTGAATTGACGTTGGTTCATGAAATCTTTGACGACGTAATTCAGTCATAACATAATCAGGAAAACCTGATTCTTCAAAATGCAAATTTGCCGAGGGTATTGATGAGCCCTTTAATGTTATTTCTTTTGCTAATTGATATGTTTGAGGATTTCGCGATATAACATTTGGATGTGGTGTATAAAAATCTTTTTTAAATGGCATAAGACTTTCATTGTCCCAGCGAGGTTTTCGAAGACGATCACCTGGTTGTTGTTGATTATTATTATTTTTGTACGAGTTGTTTGCACCAAATGAATTTCCTGAATCACGTCCACCACCACCACCAAAACGTTGTTGGCCACCACCTCCACGTCTATCATTTCTATCACGATCACGAAATGACCTAGTGAAATTCATCATCATTATTATTATTGAGTACATTATTTAATAATAATATTCATTATTGGAATAAAAAAACAAAACAACAACAATATGGCGTTGGCTGGATTTACCAATGAAAAACAAATTAATAAAAAATCAATTTGATAAACTTACATGTTTCTGATTGATGTTATTGTTTTCTTTTTTTTTTTTCTAGATAATAATGATAATATATATATATTGTATTGATATTTTTTTATATGTCAAACACAGAAATACGAGTATTTTTAGAGAATATGAATGACAGAAGACAGATACGACGTTGTTATTCTCTTTCTCTGTTTGTGTCAAAAAAGAAAAAAAAAAACATCAATATGATGGCGGAGATCAGCGGAGAATGGCTTACAAAAAAATAGTCCTCACTGGCGTTTAATTGTATTTTTTTCTTATTAATTAACCTGGACAAAACTTGAAATAATTAACAAATAATTATCTAAATAAATTTCAGTAGCTAAATTTATTTTTTCTCTCATTTAAAATGATGAGAAAAATAATTTACCAATTACCACTGTGATGAGTGTGTGAGTGTATGTCCATGTGGGGTCAATGAATTCTTGTTATTTTTAAAATCATATCAAAACACTATTATTATTGGGAAAAACAAATTGAATAAATAATAAATCAAATTTTTCTATATTAAACACAACTTTTATTAATTTTTAATTTTTTTAATTTTCACTTATCACCGGCAAATAATAATAATAATAATAATAATAGCAGCAATAATAGTCAATTTGCTTTTGTTTTCTTTTTTTTTTCTTTTAATAATTTTAGATATATATTTAATATATATATAATGATTTAAATAAAATCTATTGACTAAACAATTCTAAGTTTATATAGAATCACAGACTTTATGCTATTTTGCTATTTCTAGAGAAAAGAAAAAAAAAAATAATAAATTCCATGAGTTATTGGAATATTGCCGAAAATATATATTAACATTAATAAATTCATCTAAAGTTCTACCTGTAGATTTATAATAACAATAATAAATAATAATAATAATAATATTAATTGAATCGTTGTTACAAAAGGGCATTAAGAGCTGCCTTGTTTTACGTTGTTATTATTACTTAATAATGAAATTATTGACTCTTTTTAAAGATATATATTTTTTTAGTTAATTAATAATAATTATAGTCGAATCTATCTATGATGATGACGATAATGTGATGGACTATGTATATTTTAATATATAAATAATTGTCAGCAATTAATAATCTTAATAACTTTGGTTTTTGTTATTTTTTTTACATTATGATTATTGTTAATTAATACAATCAGTCCTTTGGTAATGAAAAGTCTTTGATCAATATTCTCCACGATATTGATTGTTATTTGGATAATAATAATTTACTCCTTCAGCTCCTCCAACTTCATTGCTATATCCATGGCCAACTGCTGCTACTGCTGCTGCTGCTGATGATGCTGCTGATGATGATGGATTTGGTGGATAACTTTTTTGGCTATAAGAATATCCTGATGATGAGTGTTGATCGATACTTGATTTTTTAGTATAATCATTGTAATTTGTAACTGGATAAGATTGATATGAGCTCTGATATGATGCTCCATTAGAAGAGCCATGATTTGAACCACCACGTCCTCTTGATGAATTATAACTGCCTCTTGTATCATTAAAACGTTTAGCACCTCTTTCAGAAATACCACTTGATGATAAAAATCTTTTTGTTCCTTTTCCATTGAAATTTGATGAATTAGCAAGTTCAGCCATTTCACTGAGTTTTGGATTAATTTTTTGTCCAGCTTCACGTAATACAGCAATAAGATCACCAGCATGTTTCATATTTTGAGTTGTAAAAAATGCATAAGCAGTACCTTTTTGTCTTCTACGTCCAGTTCTACCAATTCTGTGTATGTAATCCTCTGATGATGATGGATAATCAAAGTTAATAACATATTTGACATCTTCAACATCTAAACCACGTGCAGCAACATCTGTAGCAACGAGAATTGGTGTTCTGCCACTTCTAAATTCTTGTAATACATGATCTCTTTCTTGTTGATTTTTATCACCGTGTATACTCAATGCTTGCCATCCATCTCTTCTAATATTTTTAGTAATATCATCAACTTTACGTTTTGTTTCAACAAATATTATTGTTTTATTTTCTTTTTCAGTACCAATTTCTTGTAATAAACGTTGTAATTTAAAATCTTTTTCAAATTCTTGACAAACATCAACAATTTGTAGTATATTATGATTTGCTGATAATGCCAATGAGCCAATATTTAATTGTGTATAAGTTGATAAAAAATCCTCAGCAAGATTTCTAACTTCTTTTGGCCATGTTGCTGACCACATTAAAATTTGACGATCTGGACGTATTTGTTGTATTATTTTACGTATTTGTGGCTCAAATCCCATGTCCAACATACGATCAGCTTCATCAAGTACTAAATATGTACATCTACGTAAATTTGTCATACCTTTATCAAGAAAATCAATTAATCTTCCTGGTGTTGCAATACATATATCAACACCTCGTTCAAGGTCTTGTGCTTGTGGTCCTTTAGGTGCACCACCAAATATACATGTATTACGTACTGATGCACTTTCACCAAAACAATTTGCAACTTCTTGTATTTGTTGTGCTAATTCACGTGTTGGTGCAAGTATCAATGCAATTGGACCTTTATTATTATTATTATTAGTATCATTAATTATTGTTTTTGGTTGATTAATAATATGTACAATTGCTGGTAATACATATCCAAGTGTTTTACCAGATCCAGTTTGTGCAATAGCAACTAAATCTTTACCACCAAGTGCTATTGGCCAACCTTGTGCTTGAATTGCTGTTGGCTCTGAGAAACCTTGTTTTTTAAGGCCTTTCATAACGTAATCTGGAAAATTACCTTCTTCAAAATGTTGAATTGGATTTGGTACATTATCACCTTTAACTGTTATTTCATGTAATTCACGATATTTAACAACTTCTTCTGGTAATCTTTTTTTAATTGATGGATGTTCAACATAAAAATTTTTTTTAATTGGCTCTAATAATTTTGTGTCCCAGTTGGGTTTTTTTGTTGGATTATTGACATCACCAGCATTATTATAATTATTAGCACTACCAGTAGGTAGTGGTGGTTGTTTTCCACGATATCCACCAGAAAATCTACTTCCTCTGCTACTATTACCTCTTGACATTTGATCATGATGTTTTTCATAATAACCACCACCTCCTCTATTAGTGCTACTGTTAGTGGTACTTGTTGTGTGGATATTGTTGCTATTGTTACTACCAACTCGATGATGTTGATGATGATGGTGATGATGATGATGACCACCACCACCACTACTACTAACTCTGTGACCTGGATCTCGTTCTCGATGATACCTTAAATAAATGTATATAAGTATAAGTATATATATGAGTATGTTTATTAAATATAAAAATATTATTATTTTAATTCAACAATACTTTTAATTAAATACTTACATATTATGTTAATTTGTTTGTTGAATTGGTTTTATTTAATAAACCTATGTATGTATGTATGTTGTCTCTTTGTATATAACAATGGCTTGCCTGGCAACAGATTAGTCTATGATGTACATAGGTATATATATATTTTTTTTTATTATGTACAATTATTAACAACTAGTACTAGTAAATACAAGTACATGGTGATACTTTGGGACTTGTTTGGTGCATACACAATGCAATGCAATGCAATTAGAGAGAAAGTGAGAGAAACCCGACAAATTCAATTGACACAAATATAAATTTATCAAGTATTTTGTAAACTTTTGGTATAACTTTTAGTATACATTTTAATGAAAAAAGGCTGATTTTATTTTGTATAAAATGGAGGCAAAAATAATTAGTGACAATTGTTTTGTTTTGTTTTGTTTTTTCTACTTTATACCTATATACTTTTGATATTAATTTAATTAGCAATTAAATAATTAATTTAAATTTTATTGAAAAAAAAAAGAAATTAATTACGACACAAGCGTACTTTTAGGTGTCAGTCATATAGGTATATGACATGGGTATACATATTAAAAATATATATTTTTTTGATGTTGCCGGCAATCCCGCCTAATATTTTTAGATGGTACTTATCAGCAGCCAAATAAATTTAACGATATGATATTATTTATACTTGGTGTATTTTGATTTAGCCCGGTTGCGCAAACTTTTTTTATTTATTTATTTTATTTTTTTTTTTTAATAAAATAAAATAAATATATTCACCTGACTAAATTTACCTTATACCTTTCTCAATTTTACCACACAAACGAGACTATGAAAGTAGTGCCACAAAATCCGAGTGGATCAACCAATACAAATTGTTGCCAGGGACAACGGCGGAGTAATACCAAGTAATGCACCAACTAATACATCTATTATTACTATTATTTTTTGGTTATTATTTTGGTATATTATTGTTATATTGTTTTTGTTTTTATTATTGTAGGAATTATCACGTTACGCCATCATTGGCTTACACACAGACCTACAAGAAAACACAATTAGCTCTATCTGTATTCTTTCTCTCTCTCTCTCTCTCTCAGTTCCATTGTTTACATTTTTTATAGCCTTGTTTGTTATTTTTTTTAATGATTATTTATTGCACCTATAAGTATATAGGTATATAGGTATATTTAATAATAATAGGTTTATCTAATTTGATTTAATTTAGTGATTATTTTCATATTAAAATTGAATAAAAGTAAAAAAACCATTATGACCACGTTGATGAATGTAAGTTGTTTATTTATTAATAATTATAATTATTTATATTTATATAGTTATTATTATTTTTATTTTTTTAAGGAATCTGATACACTTTGTGTTCTTCATTTACCTCCAAATTTGACTGATGAAAAACGAGATGAATTATTTAAAAAATATGGAGCTACTGAGACAAAAACATTTAGAAAATCAAATAAATATACAAGGACACTTGTTAAATTTGAAACAAATGAAATAGCAACAAAAGCTTTTTTACAATTACATCAACTGGTTGTTAAAGGACATTATTTAAAAATTGATTTTGCTAAAAAAACAATTAACAATGAAACTAGAGACTTTGATAATGTCAATGAAATGAATAACGATGAAATGACTAGTGATAAAAAAAATAACAACACTGTTAATACAGAACATTTTAAAGATTTTATTAAAAAATTAAATAGTTGGACAACAAATTATACATTTGCTCAACCACCACCACCAAATATTTCATACAAATATCCATCACCAACGAAAAATACCCTGTTGAGAATAGCAATACAACTCATCCAAAAACCAGCATTTTATACTCAGGTTTGTTTGTTTGTTTGTTTGTTAAAAAATAATCAAATTATTATAAAAAAAAAAAAAAACAAAATTGTATTTAAATTATTTTATTGTTATTATTATTATTATTATTGTTGTTGTTATTGTTGTTAATATCAACCAGGTTTTACATTTAATGAATAGAATGAATCTTCCACCACCATTTGAAGAGCTTGATGCTGAATTTCCAACTCTCAAACAAGTTTATAATGTTGAACAATATCAACATATATTTGGCCAAATTGTTGATGAACCAATGAACCACCCCAAAGGTTTTTATAATTATTATTAAAATATATTTCATATTATGAAAATTTATGTTTTAATCCTTTTCTTTTTCTTTTTCTTTTTTTTTTTCCCCCAAGAATTAATAAATGATTTTGGCGATGTTGTTGAACAACATGAAAAAAAAGGAGAAGAAGAAGAAGATGATGATGATGATGAAGAAGAAGAGTCAGAGCTTGAAAGTGAACAAGATGAAAAAATTGAAAAAATAAATATTATCCCCAAAAAACCTAATAGTTCACAATCAAAAAAACGTTTAAAATTATCAAATATAATTAGCTCATCAAAAAAATTAAAAACAACATTAACATCTGGACAAAAAGCTATGAGACCAGAGGAAATATTTGAATCAGTATCTCGTGAAGAACCAAAAAATTTAAAAATTGAATTAAAATCAATTGATGAAAAAAATATAATAAATTTAAACAAAATCATTGAACCAGAGGATGGTGATGGTTTTGGTTTAATGTATCCATCAATTGATAAACATGATAAATCACAACAAGAGCCAGCAGAATCATCAGATAAATTAAAAGAATATATTTCATTAGAAGAATTAGAAGCAAAACGTTTATCACCAAATGGTATGTTGTATAGTTAATTAAGCAATTATATTAATTTCTCTGGGTTTTAATTCAATTTTAATTTTTTTAGAACAAAAAAAATATAAGGTATTTGAAAACTATCATCCAGGAAATCCATCTTGTCGGTTATACATAAAAAATTTAGATAAAAAAGTACAAATTGATGATTTACATTATATTTACAAGAGATATGTCAAACCAGACTTGTCTACTTCACAATCCAAGTGAGTTTTTATTTTATTTTATTTTATTACCTTGAAATATTATAGTTGTATAATGACAATTGCGTGTGTGTTTTTTGTTTTTTTACTTTTTAAAGATATGATGTACGACTGATGCAAGACGGTCGAATGAAAGGACAGGCATTTATAACTTTTCATAATGTGGAACAAGCACAACTTGCACTTATCGAGACTAACGGATATATGCTATTTGGCAAACCTGTTGTTGTCCAATTCTCAAATAGTAAATAACATTTGATATTTTTTTTTGTGTCAAATTGATAATAACAAATAAAAAAAAAAAAAATCATTTAAATTTGGCTCTCTTTTTGATCCTCTATAATATCCAAGTTATATTTAGTATAATTATTATACAATTAAAATTTAAGTATAATACATAGACATGAGATATAGGAGATATAAATATATACAATAATAATTTAATAATTATAATTAAATAAACTTAAATTTCATAATACATATGCATTACTAAATTACTATAATAATAATAATAATAATAATAATAATAATAAAAAAAAAAGAATAGTAAAAACAAGTGGATTATTTAACTTGACAGTTGACATATAAATAAATAATGATTATGTTGTTGTTGTTGTTGTTGATGATGATTGCGGAATGATTAGTAATATGGACGTTCAACATATTGCTGTATCCAATCATGATAATAACTGACACGAGAATAAACACCAGGAAGTGCCTGTTCACCACATCCAATTCCCCATGAAACAACACCAGCTAATTGCCATGAACCATGACGTTCACAAACCATTGGACCACCACCATCACCTCTGCATGCATCTTTTCCTTTTTCACCACCAGCACAAATAAAACCTGGATGTAAATTAAAACTTGGACCAAGTCTTGTTTTTTTCATTTGATTTTCACAAATTGCATTGCTAACAACAGGTACATCAACTTCCTTCAAGATATTTTGATATTTTCCAAAATCACCAAAAGCATCTTTGCCCCATCCAGTTGTCCAACATCTAATTAATTAATAAATTAATTAATTAATTAATAATATTCATTTATAACAAAATAAAGAATATATATTATTTATTTACCTTGCACCAGTAAAATCATCATGACGATTTGGCAAACAAGCTGGAACTATGTGAGGATTTTCTTTAAAGTTAACATCATGATCAAGTCTTAAAATAGCAAGATCATTGTACAATGTACCAGCATAAAATTCAGGATGAATTACAATATCATCAACATTTTGTTCAATGTATGGGAAAAATTCTCCATCATTATTGACATCCCATTCACCAATTCTCACACGTAATTCCTCTTTTACATGAGATTTAATACAATGAGCAGCTGTTAAAATGTGACGAGGTGATATTAAAGTTCCACCACAAACAAAAACACTGTCAGTTGGATCTTTTTTCAGTATAGCAACTTGCCATGGATATTCACCTGTTAGTTGGACATAATTTTTAATTATTTTTTCATTCTTTATAATTATTTTAAATTTTATATTTCATTAAAACAAACCGAATTCAGCATCTCCATCAACACCTGCTGGTGTCTTGATACGACCAGTGATACCTTGACTATTTTTAATTCCACATTGTCCAGCTTTAAAATAACTTGGATGAATTTGATTTCTACGACAACAAACATGTCTAGGCCCACATACTGGTGGTCTTCCAAATTGTCTCTATAATTAATTAATCAAAAAAAAAAAATATATATATATATATATACATTATATTTACATATATACATGGAAAAGCTTCATTAATCAAAAGAAAAAAAAAACAAAAAAACAGTTATCAGTTATTAATAGTCCACTGTCATTCCTCAGTTATTTCTACGTTATTCAATTTACAGTTAATTTGAAATATTGTGTTATTTAATTATAATAAATAAATAAATAAATATAAAAATGTAAAGATAGTGTGATGGGTAATCCACTGCTTCTCATAGTCATTGTCAATATTTTCAATTATCATACGTAGTCAGTTCATAGTCTAGGTTTTTTTTTTTTTTTTTCTGGTGCATAATAATCATTGATTTTGTGGTGCTGGTGATTGTGGTGCTGTTGTCGTTGAATCCAATATTTATTATTTAATCCTCTTACCTCCTCTGATTTGATTAATTCATTGACGTCACGTTTTTTTCTGTTGTTAAATGAAACTTTGCTAGTTTGACTTGTTTTTTTAGTGTTATCATAATTATCTGGAAATTTAAGACCTTGAGAAGCCTCATTACTATCAGCAACATCATCAGCAGCATCATCATCAGAAAATATACTTGAATTTGCATTTCTATTGTAAGCATATTGATTACTGTAATAATCATTGTCATCATTGTCATCATTATCATAGTCATCAGCATCACGTGAATATCCACCATAATAATTTCCATAATTTCCAGCATAATTACCACCATTGTGGCCATAGTTGTTGTTAAATCCATTAAAACCACCAGACCAATTTGGTCCTGGCTGTTGATGATGATGATGATGTTGTTGTTGTTGTTGTTGTTGATATTGTTGTTGATATTGATGTTGATGTTGATGTTGGTGTTGATGATAATGTTGTTGTGGTGGTGGCGGTGGTCTATTTTGATTGTAAAAAGGACCAGATGGTTGATATTGTTGTCCAGGATAATATCCACCAGGATAATATCCACCACCATATCCTCCTCCTCCCAAAAGTAATTCATTTTTTTTGTGTGCCAAAAAATTACCTAATTTATTGACAAGACCTTGATTTGGTGTAACATGAAGATTAACAAATGGTTTAACGACTTTTTCACCATAATCATCTTTTCCAACTTGAAGAGCCAACAATGGATTAACTGATACTAAACCAAGATTAATTCCATTGGCACCATTATTACCACCACCTCCTCCTCCATATCCTGGATATGGATTTAATAGAGGATTTTCCCCATAAGGATTGATTGGATATCCACCACCACCACCACCACCACCACCAGCTCCATTGCCACCTTGGGGTAGACCGAAACTAACACCCCAGGTTGGTTTGACATTTAAATTTGGACGATTGAAACCTTCAAGTAAACGCTGAAATAACAGTCACATTTGCCACATACTAGAGATTCAAGGTCCAGGTCTTTTATACTATTTTTTGTGATGTGTTAAACGATATATATTTTAGCATGATGAATACCTAGACCTCTTCTCCTTTTTATTTCACTGGAAGCTGTTGGCCAGCTATCTTTACATATTTTATATTTATTTGTTATTATTTTAATTTAAAAAGTGGAAAGATATTGATCTGAGGTCCAGGAAGTTTTTTTGATTGTTACAATTGAAAATGTCAAGTGAAAATAGAATTAATTAATGAAATAAATAAAATTAGTTATGTTTAACTTACGCCTTGAATTTCATCAGTTTTTTCATCTTTTTTTGCTTCTGCTTTGGCTTCTCTTTTATTTCGTTTTTCGTCTTCGCTTGCTTTAGCTAAATCAGTGCCATTATTTTTTGTTTCAATAGCTTGTTCAGTTGTATTTACACCTTTTGTAACACGTACTGTTGATAAAATAATTTAAAAAATATATAAAAAATAAATAATAAATAAAATAAAAATAAAAATTTACCATTTAAATCAGTTGAACTGGTGTCATCAGATTCAGCATCAATTGTTTTACCAATATTTCTTGGATCAATTGCCAAATATAAGTCATCTTTACGTCCAGCTTTATTATTGGCACCACATTGTTCATAAGTAACACAAATACAATCATCATTTGATTCTCCAAAATTATTTGAATTTGATCCATAATTACCAAGGCCATTATTATTTCCATTACCATATGAATTTAGACCAGAATTAATAACTTTGGCTTGTTCTTGATTTGTTGAAAATACATTATTATTATTATTTGTAAATGATTCACGTTTATTTTTGTCATAATCAACAAATTTATTGGCATAATTATTACCATTTGATAAAATTGGATCAATACTATTTGTTGCTGTTGATGGTTTAATTTTAAATGCTTTTTTATATTCATTAAAATCATTATAATTTGATCCATATGTACCAGCGTTACCATAGCCATAACCAGCACCACCATTAATACCAATACCTTGTGATAAATCAGAAGCTGAAATTTGTCCAATTCCACCACTTGACAATTTATTTGCACCGTCCTCATGATGATAATGATGATGAACATGCTGTTGAACTGGCTGAACAACATTTGGCTGTTGTATAATAACTTGTTTTTTTTCAAGATATTCATGTTTATCTTGAGGTACAAAATCATATTCACCATCATTACTAGAATCTTCATAGATTGGTTTACTCGAATGAGTATTATAACCAGGTCTTTTATAACTTGGATATGGTCCATTGAAACCAAATTGTGGTCTTGGTCCAGAGAATGATGATGATGATGATGATGACCCAGAATAAGTATGACCTGGACCATGATGACTTGATGGTGGTGGTGGTGGTGGTGGGCCTTGTAAATAACTTGATCCAAAGTGAGATGGTTTTGGTGGGCCATAGCCAGCTGGACGTTTAATTTGAATTGCTGCAATTGGTTGACCAACTGGTTTTATTGTTACTGGTTGAGCATATATTACTTCTTGTGGTTGAATATCACGATGGGGAGAATAATATGGTCTTCTGGCTTCAGCATTTTCACACTTGAAATAAATAAATATATATAAGATATCTTTTTTTAAGAATTGAAATATAAAAAATACTTACATTCATCAGACCAAGTGAACATAATTTGTCTGTAATGTAAGAACGAGCTGCAGTGTCATTTCCACCTTGAAGTACATTTTTAACATCTGGATCACTGTAAAGTTCATCGTAGCCTTCCAAGGTTCTTCCCTGACGATTCGAAACAAGAATATTGTCAATCACAGTATCCACCTATTAATAATTTTTTATTTATATCATTTATTAAAAATAAATAAAATAACTTTGTGTTGCTTACCGATTGAAGTGCTGAATTTAAAGCATTTCCAACTCCACTGGATCCAGACTGAATGTTTGCCGAGTATTGTGATGATGATGATGATGATGATGACGATGATGCATCGTCTATAGAAAAACTGAGTGGATGTAATGATGAATCTTGTTGATTGTTTGATGCGCCAAGTGGATCAACCCAGGCCCAATCATTTTTTTTTTCAAGTGAAGCAGATGATGCTGTATTGTAAGTAACTTTTGTTGCTAAACTTTGAGCCACTAGACCCACCAGAAAAATGTACCACATTGTCAATCTAAAAATAAAAATAAAAAAATATAAATTATTTAACAATAAATATATAATATTTCTTCTGATCTCATGGTCAATGGTTTGTATTTTATTGTTGTTGTTGCTGTTGTTGAGATAAAAAATTTTGGGCAAATAAATTTGAAATTATCAGTAGTCATCAAGATCATTTTGAGAAAGTGTAATCTACCTTTCTCCAATTTATTTAAATGCAAATTTCATGTTTCCGTTTGTTTGCGAGTCCCACGCTAATTATTTTGTCAGTTAAAATTTTAAATTTATGCAAGAGAAATTTAAAATAAAATAAAAAACATAATTCTATTATAAAAACAACAACAACAACGACAACAATGTTTATTTATGTTTATTTAACCAAAAGAAAAAAAATATATTCTTTGTTTGACGAACTTGACATCAACGAAAGCGAGAGGAAGTTAAGAGAAAGTCGTTTAACCGGTTAATATATTAATAAGTTTTAAGTTTAAAAGTGATAACGGGATTCATCACATCATAATGTCAATTCGTGTGATTTAATTTATCAAAAATCATATGTATTTATATGAATATTTTTGATTTTTGTCACAGAGAAAGCACATTATGTAATGATGAAATTTAATGAAACAATGTTGAGCAATAAAAGAAAAATTATCACGACGATAAAATAAATGAAATTTTTTTTTATTTACCACAAATGATAATTCACTAAATTATGTTTATTATTTTTATTATTTTTATTATTTTTATTTTCAAATAATATATAAAACTTTCTTAGTTTTCCTTAAAAATGATACCTACCTCACGTTTAATCACTCGAGAGACACTGAATTTCTTTGAGTTGCGTTTGTCGTCTTTATATAGAAATGAAGAATGGCCCCTCTTAACGTATTTTGAATTTAATATTTTTTTTTTTTGAATCACTTTCACCTGGGCACAGTCTGATGAACAATCTTGTTACTCTGAGCTTTTACCAGTTTGGCTACGAAGCTTATATATATGCGTATATCACAGCCTCTCACCACTTGTAAAAAATATATATTTCATTTGGGGATGTACATATATGTTACAGTATTCAAATTATCTCGGTGGGGTAATACTTGATGTGACACCATCACTTATTTTTTTTGCACGTCAATCGCTAGATGACTCATACAGACGTATCACCAGGATTCAACAGGGGACATCAAGCATTTTATTAATATTAATTTAAATTATTATTTAGACCTCCAATTTTTAATTATGCTTATAGAAATAAAATAAAATGCTATTTAAACTTGAGAGTTAATTTTTTCTCTTACAAGTATATGGGATTTTTACAGATAAACACAGATAAACGAGCTGCCATTATAATTGCCATAATATATTTCTAATAATTTTAGCCAAGGCCAAGTACCAAGAATTAGAAAAATCTTAATCTCCCGACAAACAGGACAATTTCATAATCAAAAAAATAAATAGATATAAAGCATCCTCTTGTGAAATTGAAAATATTTGACAAACATATAAATTAGTTATGTAGAAAAAAAAGAATATTAAAATAACCTACGTCATAGCAAGTTAATCCCTGAATTCCCTGAATGAAATTGCATAATTATTTGGTCAATGAAAGTGTTACTCAATCGAGATCCTGGTTCACCACCGTCCACCACCGTCCACCACACACACTTCCAAGTGCAACAATATCGTTATTTATGTTCTCGTGCGTCATACAAAAAGAAAGGCTATTTTATTTTCTTAATTATATTACCAATAGAATGATGATGGCCATTTAGATAGAAAAACTAAAAAAAAAAAAAAAAAATGTATTAAAAAATAGACAAGAAATATCACTTCCTTAGGCCAGAAATTTGAATAAGTATTTTTTTATTTGAAAATATAAAAAGTCAAAAATTAAAATGATTTGAATAATTTGATGAACAGGTTCAATTATTTTTTTATTCAGAGGTCATCGGACTCTATTTCGATTCCATTATAAAAAACCGTTACAATTTCCTCTGCCTCATCTTATGAAAAACCGTAAGATTAAATTTTATGATTTTTAGAAATTATATTATCAAAAATATTAAGACCTATATTATAATAAATAACAACCAAGGGAAATTATATATCTTGGAATTTTTTTTTTCATTCTCAACAAATAAAAAAAAAATATTATTTTTGACCCTGAGATTATCTGTCGTTTGTTAATGATTCATCAGTGACTTTCTTATTTTTTTTTGATGTTCCATGGCCTTGACATAATCCAAGAAATATATAGAATAACTTTTGGCTGTTTCAAGACTATTTGTTGGTATTAAACTATTTAATGTAATCCAGATATTTATAGAAAAAATAAAAATAATAGATTTCAAGTCAAAAAACCAAATGCAACCAAACCGTCTGTCTTTTATTGGTGGGCATCCGGGAGAAAGTGGGATTCATGCTACGCTTCAATCAAGAGTTTATCAACCCAAGACTGTTGTTTTTTTTT
>JAPYYR010000710.1:0-25085 GCA_030523065.1 Aphidius colemani
TTTGATTAAAAAAAAAATTTTTTATTCGCTCATAAGCCTTCCCTTCCGGGATTCTGGCTAGATTTTTCATGATTGGCTTAGGTCCATAAAAAATTTTTTCTTAGCAACGAAAAAAATAAAGGGAATTGAAAAATGGACGTCTTTAAGTATAATTTAGGTAAAAAGAGAAATAAAATATAAAAGAAAAAGAAAAAAATATTGTGCACGCAGTTGAATCACAAATATATTCATGAATAGTAGTGATAATTCAAGAGGGTATAAAGTGAGTAAGATTGTGAGAGGGATAGTTAAAAAACGAGTCATTTAAAAGGGTGGTCAAAGGGAGTTTTTAAAATGTTTTAAAGTTGCTTCAATTGTAGTAAATAACACAGAGCGCAAGACAAACACAAACACTTTGCAAAATTGTATCTCATTGTTCGTCGACGGTCAGAACTTTGAGGATCAATACACTGACTTACTGGACGATCTCACTCTAAACTTTCTTAAACTTATTTAATAATAAAATTAATTCAATATGGCTTAGTCCATCTATTAACACAAACACCAACATTTTTTTTATCAATTATAATTAATATATATATTTAACGAAGAGTAACATCATTAGTATGTAGAAATTATTTGAAAATAAGAAATATATAATATTTTTGCAGATCAATCACCGTCAAAGTAAACATGATTGATATCGCTTGATCGTACATTATATTACCCCCTTATTCGATGAATAAATTCTTCCGTAATTTAAAATTATTTTTTTGATTTTATGAGTATATACACATATAGACTATATCTTTATGAAAAATCACCCCAACTTATTATTGTTCTTTATACATAATAAATTTGTATCTGTTTACAAAATTTTTATTTGAATTTTAATTTACGGTCAAAGAACTCAAGTGAAACTTGAGATTTATATACATCAGGTTTTAATTTATAGCTACTTGTTACATATACATACAACACACAAATTATTATCTAGGTTTTTTTTTTTCAATATTTATTTCATTTGGTGTTTGATGTTTTGATATTAAGTCAATGATGGCATAGCTTTTATTTATCCTGTAGCTCGTACTAATTGCATTATGGTAAAACGAAGAGTTTATGTCGGCTAAATAAATTGTTTTATGTAAAAGTGGTAAGGGTAAATGATAGAGTCAGACACTAATTGGCGGCTGTATATTGAGATACAATAGTACACATTGTCAGTGAATATTTAAATGATAAATGAGACACTGTTAACCTGGCATCGATGTCCCTAATTATTTTCAAAACAACCCCCGTTTCCGGCTTTCCATTCATTATTTAATATTTGAAGAAAAGATAAATAATTAAGCATTAATTTCAATTATTTATATTTTTTTTATATTAGTTGAGCAAAGTGCAACTTGCAAGGGAATATAGACAATCAGTTTTTTTTGTTTTCTTTACTTTTAAAATTAAAATGAAAAAATCCTTTAAATAATTAAATTATATCAAGAAAAATCTATTTTTTAATCGTTTTTTTTTTTTTAATTTTTATCAGAGCACAGGAAATTGTAGCCTTTTCCTGTGCCACTTCAATTTAGCAGTATATAGGAAATTTTCAATGTGATATTTTTTCTTGACTTTATTTTTTTATAAAACACGATACCCCATTATTTTTCTTAAGCATATCAGTTGAATATCTTTTAGTGGGTTGAGGTTTTTTTATCTTGAAAATTTAATGACTAAAAAAAAGTTAAGAAAGCAATGGTCCTTTCTTGATAACTGGTTAATGTTTTTATAATATTTTAATGAGTTCAATGGCCCAGTTAACATCAATTTATATATATTTATTTTGAACCTAATGACAAGTTTTTGCTAAACTTATTAATTACAAAAAACAAAAAAAAAACATTATACATTTATTCTAAATATTTTTGCTTTTTTAAATATCACAGTCTCGTTTAAATTCTTTAATTATAAAATTAATAAAAAAAAAATATATTTACAATACTGCATTAAATATTGTATTTGCATTTAATTGTAAAAATACAACATTTTTAATATGCTTTCGTGTGTCACGGAGACTTTGGTAATACGTATGAAATTTACGTCTCGACGACAACTAAGAAAAAAATTAAAAAACAAATAAATTCATTTGAATATTAACCTTTAAATATTTTATAATTATTATTATCATTTCAAATGCAAAATTTTTAAATATTAATTATGTTAATTAATTCTAATATCGACAATAAACATACAGAAAAAAATTTCTGATGTTTTTTTATTGATTATAATATTTAATAATTGTAATTGGAACACACGTGTTGTGCTAGAAAATCACAGATTATTTAAACAAGAAAATTATGAAAATTTAATTGGATTGTTCTTGAAGTTTTAAATGACATGTTGATGTTAATCTAAAATCCCCAGCAACATATAATAACTAATAACAATTCACCACCAGAAGGACACAGTAAATCGACAGATTATTATTTTTTTTAAATTTTATAAATTAAATTTCTGACGTACTATTGTCCTGAATAATTTGAATAATTTACAGTTGATGTTATCATTTTTGTGCTTTAATTTTGAGCTATAGATAAAATCAAAACAATAAAAGCATTATGACAATATATTTTTCTCAGTTTATTAAAAATGAGCCAGTATTTTTTTTTTCTTTTTAATTTTATACATATTTATGTGATCGAAGATATTTAGCTTTTAAATTATTCAGATAAATTAATTACCGATGGCAAATAATTAAGAAAATGTAACTTATATAAGGAAAAGATGTGGCTTATTCGTTATTTGAAAAGCAAAAAGTTTTTCATGTGTCATTTATCACGCTAATATATATACGGCTCGTCAAACACACCTATTTATCCTTGTCACGCACTTAATCAAACAAAAGTGAATAAATAAATCAACGACAACATACGACCATTATTTTTTATTTTATCAGATCTGACGACTTTGTCTTTATCCATTTAATATCATGACTTCTTCAACTGGAATTAATTTTGAATGACATGTAGAATTTAATTAAATTCAGATTAATAATATATCTGATTAAATTATTTAAAATATTTTACATGTGTTCTTAAATAGTTATCTCGATTAAATTTCATTAATTTAATTTTTATTTTTCTCGCTACGAGGATCACTTAATCCCTGATCAATCACTCGACAATATGGTTTAATATGTTGTTTAAAATATTATTTTTTTTTTTTTGATCTTAAGAAAATCACAGGTGTGGCGTGACCAGGTTAAAGTGTCGTATATACAACATAATAAGTTATTCCAATGTGCAAATATTTAAACTGCAGAAAATCAGCATTGCTGTGACAGCGAGAATAAGACTTATTACTTAATCGTTAAAATATACATTTTTATTCACAATCAACAAGCAAGTAGTTTGGTTTTCTTTTCAATGAATTGTGTTGTATGTAGTTTTTTTTTTTTTTATATTAAAAAATGAGAGGACTTTTTCAGCGAATTAATTTGTAAAATTTAATTGACATTAATTGATTTAAAGAAAAGAAAACATTTCAACTTGCAGTTGATATAGAATAGAAGGTATCATTTTTAAAAACTTAACATAAAAATATTTTTTTTAAAAAAGCAATCTCTTAAGAGCTTGCGTTTTATATATTTTTATAAATAGCTGCTTTTCTTTTTCGTTATAAAAAATCTTGAACATGCAATTAGCCAGATTTAAATAGCCATTAATTTGACTTAAATTAGGTTCTTGTCGGGCTCGTGTATCGGCTTATCATAATTTTATAAATACAAATAGGCCTTAGCAAATTTTTTTAGTAAAAAAAAAATAACAATAAAGATCTATATAGTCGTTTAGCCGAGGAAAAGATATCTTGACAGTATACAGAATTAAAAATAAAAAAAGCTCAAAAGCTCAAATGTTTATTTTAAATAAAAACCAGATTATCAGTGTCAGACAAATATTGTTATCTGGACATGACGACGACGTCAGTAAGCACGAAGGTGTTGAAGGAAATTCAACTGTGTTTAGTGAAAATTTGAGGTACATGACCGACAAATGCGTTTTGGCAAAAGGTCACGGGTTAAATACCGTAACTGAACTTAAAAAATAAACAAATAATTACTAATTAACCTAAACTAATGATCGAAAAAATAAAATAAAAAAATAATTGTCGTTACAATTGAGATTGTATTTTTTTATTATTATTATTTCTCGTTCAATTTGTTAAAGGATGCATACAAACTGTTGGTGAAATGTGTATTTAATTTATGATTGTTTATGTATAAGTCGTTGCAAAGTGACCTTGGCCTCGGTGCATGCTTTAATGCGCGTCATCGAGTTTTACAATTTACACCACCCAATGAAATATGTAAATTATCAACGTGACTCCTTCTTTATCTTCAACATTTATTGCTAAATTGTTGGCTTGTCTTCAGGACAATACTTTAAGTTAATGGACTCGTCCCAATTAACATACGTAAACGGATCAAGTCCATTCGCACTAAGCTAAGTTTACAAATTTTAAAACAATTAAAAATATTTATTTTTTAAAATACATTAAAATTTTTTGACAATGTTGTAATTTTTATAGAGTAATTATTATGAGATTAAAAAAAAAAAATATATGTATCGTGACCTGAATTACTTTTTGTGCACGTTTATGATTTTTCTTTTCATTTTTTTTTTTTTTGTGTTATCAAGCGAGTTGACTCGTGTCCAAAACTCATTATTTTTCCTCACGCACGATAACTGTTTAATGGAGAACATGTTATGAGGATTATTTATATTTTTTTTTATCTTAAAATTTTTGCATTTTCTTCCCTTACTAATTTTATATTACGAAATATATTTTTTTATTAAAAAATATACGTCTGAACTAGATAAAAATTTGTAGAACTATTCAATTTTCTTCAACTGATTAAATTGTTTTTTGTTATTCAATATACAGTTGCTACTTTTTAAATGGACTCGTCTATCGAAAAGTAGTTTAATCAAGAGTTTAATTAACATTGTAAGTTTATCAGAGAGTGGGAAATCAGAGGGAGGAGTCATGTTGACCTTCACCCTGTGTTGATTCATATTACTATTATCATATGCCTGATTGGAGTGGTCAGCTAAACATTTGTAAAACTTTTGTATATTAGATATATCTAGTTTTTTTCAATGTCGAGGGCCAATGATCGTCAAATCACTTTTGCCCATTTTATCATAGATCTTCTTTTAATTATCAAAATCTAAATGAGAAAAAAATTCTTCACAATAATTCTGTCGATGCTTTGGAAATTTTTTTTTTTTTTTACACGAACAAACATGAAAATCTCAGGAAATAAAAAAAAAAAAAATAACGATCGATTTCTCATGGTCACTACCTTAATAATCTCTTACGATAAAAAGTAAAAAAAATGAAATTGAAAAAGAAAAGAAAAAAAATACAATTCTTAAAAATAATTATAAAATTGGTATATGAAATTTCATGTGCGTGTTTAAAAAATATATTTCTTTTGATTTTTTTTTTTTATATATAAAAATTTTTCAACAAATTTTGATTTATTTAAAATATATTTAAAATATTTACATTATTTTTTTTTTTTCTTTTAAAATATTTATATAAATATAAAATGTCTTTCTTTTTAAATTACATAAATTGATTTTATAATTATTTTTTTTTTGGTAATTTATTATGATTTGCATGACTCAAGATAATTTGTAGTAAAAAAAAAAAAATTGTATTATCATTTTCAGGGTGTGTATGCAATTTTTTTTAACAAATAAAAGAACAACAATCATTTGCTGAGTATAAATGATAATAATTGACAGAAAAAAATTACCAATCACAGAAAGAATCACGTTAAACATTTAAAATTAATAAGAGTAAAGAACAAGAAAATAAAATGATAATGGAATATTGACACCAGGGCCAGGAAATATATTGAGGCCATGATAATAAATTACACAAAAAATTATCATAAATTTCGTGCGGATATATTATAACGAATAAATATTAATGTGTCAAGTGCGAGTAAAGGGGAAAAATGTTTTCTCCTTGAGTATTTTTTTATTTTCTTCCTTCTCCTTTTTCTACCCCTTATTATGCTAGATTTCTTAACAGTTACACTGTGTTACCAATTTCACCCCCTTTTTTGTCGTCTTCAGTATATAGTTTACCACAAAAATGGTCCTTCAACAGCAAAGTGTATTGAGGCAACCTCCTTTGTTGGGTCGCTTATGTGGCCTTGGCGTGGTTTGCAGTGGTGATTTGAGGGGAGTTTTTGTTAGCTAGCTAATAATCAAATAGTCAAAAAGTGGGGAAATTTGATCCTTCATCATTTTCTGATAGCACAGACCAGGGTGCTACTACGCTCCTACCAAACCCATCAGTTCTCAATCAACTTTTAAACTAAAAACATCACAAATATGATTTTTTTTTTTTCTCAAATTAATTAACATTAAAAAAAAATATAAAACTAATATAAATTCTTTGATTTTTCAATAATTTATAAATATTAAAATTTTAACAAACAAATTTCTTAACATCAAAGTTTTATTAAATACAAAAAAAGTGAGTGACATATTATTTGACTAGGTCAAATCAATTTTAGAAATATTTAATGATAACTTAATGGATTGAAAAAATAAAATAAAATGAAAAAATATAATAACTTTGATAAATAAAATGCTAAATTTGCTGATGACAATGTGATGATATACAATAGAGGTGTTTAATGAAATAAATAAATAAAATAATATTGAAAAAAAAAAATAAATTTGTCATATAATTGTGCGTGCGTGCATCAGTGCGTGCGTGCAATAATTGTAAATGTAATTAACAAAAAAATAAAATAAAAGAGAAGGGAGTTAACATTGTGCATTGACCCTTACACTTGTTCACCATTGAGTCGCCAAGTTTTTCGTTCTGTTCGGACTTTGGCCCGGAGAGGCGTACATCCGAGTCTATTGAAAACGATTCAGTGATTGATTATTGTATAAATAATAATCTTAACAATAATAGCCATCATCATATAGTCAGAAAAAATAGTAGACCAATTATAAATTGTTCTAACTGGAACGATTTTAGTGATAGTTTTGTTGTGTTGATGAGTGATTCTTTTGAAGTTATATCGCTGCCGGCCGATATGCTTCAGGTGGTCATAAATTTACATCTTAATTTTTTTGTTATAAATTAATATAATAATTTACAGTTAAAAATTAAAGTAAATCAAGTAGTAATACTTGTGAATAGTCAGACACATTTTAATGTTAATAATTGTATTTTTTTTTTCAGCCGGCGAGCTATGGTAAAAAAAATAACACCTGGTACACAGCACCAGGAGTTGGAGGTGGTGGTGGTGTTGGTGCAAGTAGAGGAAGTATTGCAGGAGGTGGATGGCAAAGTAGACCAGCAGCGGTAGCAAGTCTCAGCCGAAAAGCTTCAATAACTGAAGAAGCACCTCCACCAGGTGGTGGAAAACCTTCATCTGGTCGTGTCATAAGAATTGTCAATAATTTAGATCACACTGTTCAGGTTAATTGACTAAACAAACATATGCTATAAATTTTACTTTTTATATTGTTTCATTTTTTTTGTATATTTAAATTTTAGTGTCGAGTACTTTTAAATCTTCGTACATCACAACCATTCGAGGAAGTACTTGAAGACCTTGGTCAAGTGTTGAAGATGAATGGGGCCAAAAGAATGTTTACTGTTTCAAGCCAAGAGGTAAGTTGATGTTCAATTAACAAAATTAATTCAAAATAAATATTTAAATAATAGGGGAGAATCCATACAGTTGAAAAATTTCATTTAGTCATTGTTTTACGTCACAGTAGAAAAGGTAAACGATTGGTCAGACTATCGTGTTGTATATTTTGTCGATAAACACCAAACTGATATATACAATGTCTTTGAATTATTATTCTACATTTTAAACAGTTTTAAATCACTCAAATGACCTAAATACAAATTTACAAATTTTTATCATTAAGTATAACATAAAATATAAAAAAATAAAACGCAAATATATATACATGTTGTTTTTTTTTTTTTTAAATCAATTTTTAATAATTAAATTTTTATGATAATTTCAAAGAATTAAATAGAGAAATTTTTTAAATTATTTGAAGGTCAAAAATCAATAAAATATAAATTATATTTATTTCTTTGGGTAAATATTATCTGATGAGTTTTTTCAGTTTATCAGTTATTTATGGTAATGAGAGTGAATAGACTAGTTGGCATCGTTTTCTTATACATATAAAAATCAGTATATGAATAATGTTATTCATAAATATGCATGTGATGTCGGCCCTTTGGAATATGTGCGAGTTTTGTTTCAAACAGTATATAGAGCAATTTTAAAAGTAAAACTCGGGCGTGACGATTGGGGTCGAGATGGAATAAGGTCGTTTGGCGAAAATAACAAAAATATTATTTGATTCTTGTGATTGTTGTTTATAATTTTATCCATAAAAAATATCAATCATTATAACATTTCTTTTATATTAATACATTTGAGTAGTAATAGAAAAAAAAAAAAGTCGTTTTAAATTATATCAACAAATCAAAATATATTTTTTTTTAAAAAAGGGGAAAATGAAAAGAAAATAATTATTGTTACATCACGTAAATGAAATCAATGAGTATATACTTTAAAAAATAATATACACAATTGAATGTTGAAATTTTTATTTACTATTATTATCAACATTTTAAAATTATGTAAATAAACCACACGCAAATTCGACATCAGTTTTAATTTGATTTTTTTAAAAGAATTTTGATGATACGGAGAAGACCCTTGAAATTATCAAGTCCCATCTACATTTATAGTTTGCCAATAAAAAAAAATATGAAATAAAAATTAAGGCCGATGAAAAAGGTCAAAAATTCATCCACCTTTCAGGTCACGACCGAATATGAATTACAAATTGACCAATTTCCATTTGCACGAGCATTTTGAAATAAATCAAATTTAAATTTTTCATGTAATTTAATAATTATTAATTCAATAAAATTTAATTTAAATGAAAAATTAATTAATTATTATTTATTATTTTAATTATAGGTTCGAAGTTTTTCTCAGCTGAGAAATGAATTTGCTGATGTTGATACGTTTTATTTGGGTACCGGTGCTGCAATGGGTATAAGTGGTGCATCAATGGTAACATCATCACCAGCAAGAAGATCAAGATCACGTGGTCCATCAATACAAATGTCTGATGCTATTGGTGATATTGGAAGACAAAGAAGAGCACGTAGTAAAAGTAGACCACGAGCTCTTTATGCTCCTGATTCTGAAGTTGTTAGAGTTAATGGTAATCAAATCACATCAAGTGTTTTTAATTTTTATCCTTATTTTTTTGACTTGGAATTTATTAGCTGAGTTGATTTATTTTTTTTTTTTTTATATTTTTTGTTACAGATTACAGTGTAGTTGAAGTGTTGCGTGAAGAACCAGCACGAGTAACAATACGTGGTCTAAGACGTTCTTTCTATCCGCCATCACATTTGCCACTTGTTGATAATTCACCACCAGATAAAAAATTACAATTAGAATGGGTTTATGGATATCGTGGTACTGATACAAGAAGAAATTTATGGGTATTACCAAGTGGTGAACTTTTATATTATGTTGCTGCTGTTGCTGTATTATTTGATCGCGAAGAAAATTCACAACGTCATTATGTCGGTCATACTGAAGATATAACATGTATGGAAGTACATCCAAGTAGAGAACTAGTTGCATCTGGACAAAAAGCTGGTAGACATAGAAAAGCCCAACCACACGTTCGTATTTGGTCAACAGAAACATTATTAACACTTTATGTATTTGGAATGACTGAATTTCAAATGGGAGTTTCAGCACTTGCATTTTCTCAACTTGTAAGAATCTATTTATACTTATTTAATGATAATAAAAAATTAATATTTATCTTCATCTATTTCTTTTTTATTCTCTGAAGAATGGTGGAAGTTATGTGCTGGTTGTTGATGCTGGTAGAGAAGCAATTTTATCTGTATGGCAATGGCAATGGGGTCATCTTCTTGGTAAAGTTGCAGTAAGTATTAAAATTAAATTTAATAAACAATCATCATTTCTATATGCATGTTATTATTATAATTTATTAGACACTCCAAGAAGATTTGACTGGTGCAGCTTTTCATCCACTTGATGATAACCTTTTGATAACTCATGGACGAGGACATTTGACCTTTTGGAATCGACGTAAAGATGGATTTTTTGAAAGAACTGATATTATCAAACCGGTAAGCTAAAAAAAAAATATTTAATATATTTTTCATTGTGTTGAATAAATAAAATAATAATTTAATCATTTTTATAAAGCCATCAAGAACACATGTAACAAGTATACAATTTGAGCAAGATGGTGATGTTGTAACAGCAGATAGTGATGGCTTTATAACAGTCTATTCAGTTGATGCTGATGGTGCATATTTTGTTAGAATGGAGTTTGAAGCACACAATAAAGGAATAAGTTCATTGGTAATGCTTTCCGAAGGTACTCTATTATCTGGTGGTGAAAAAGATCGTAAAATTGCTGCTTGGGACTCACTTCAAAATTACAAACGCATTACAGATACAAAGGTAACAAAACTGTTCACTTTAGACCACTATCCTCTATATATATATTTAATGCTAAAATCTATTGATCGATAAATTAAATTACCTGATGCACCTTGAGTGTGTTTTTTTGTGAAGCAACTCAATAAGTATATATGCAAGTAACTACTCAATGTATACATTGATCGATCTTTTATTTTTTTTTTGTTTTAGCTACCTGAAACGGCAGGTGGTGTGCGCAGTATTTATCCTCAACGACCAGGTAGAAATGACGGAAACATTTATGTTGGCACGACAAGAAACAACATACTTGAGGGTTCATTACAACGTAGATTTAATCAAGTTGTATTTGGTCATGGTAGACAACTTTGGGGACTTGCTGTACATCCTGATGATGAAGTATTTGCAACTGCTGGACACGATAAAAATATTGCACTATGGCGAAGGCATAAATTATTATGGACAACACAGGTTTCATTGGCTTTTTTAAATTAAAAATTAATTATTTTATAAACACATGATAATAATTATGGTATTGTTTTTTTTTTTTTTTATTATTAAGGTTGGATTTGAATGTATTTGTATTGCATTTCATCCATTTGGAGTTGCACTTGCTGCAGGTTCATCAGAAGGACATCTTCTTGTACTTGCTGCTGATACTGGAGCAGCTGTTGCAACACTTAGAGTTTGTGGTTCTCCACTTTCATGCATAGGATATAATCCAAGTAATATATTATTAATTTATAAATTTATTTAAACTTGTTGTTTATAATTAAACTTTAATCTTTATTTATTTAGCTGGAGAAATAATTGCAATGGGATCACAAAATGGTAGTATTTATCTCTTTCGAGTATCAAGAGATGGTTTTTCGTATAAAAAAAGTAATAAAATACGTGGTACACAGCCACTTGTACAACTTGATTGGAGTTCAGATAGCAGATTTCTTCAAACAGTTACTCAAGATTATGATCTTGTATTTTGTAAGAATTTTACACTCATTTTTAACTTTTAACTTAAACTAAAAATATAATTAAAATATGCGTTTTTATTAATTTATTTTAGGGGATGTCAAAGCACTGCAATCAGAAAAAAGTCCAATAGTTATGAAAGATGTCAAGTGGCATACTCACAATTGCACAGTTGGTTATATGGTTTCTGGTAAATATTTTTAAACAATCTATCGTCTTGTAATTGATAAAGAAAACAACAATTTTTCATAAGCCATTTAATAATGAATTATTATTTTTAAAATAGGTATGTGGAATAATCGTTATTATCCATTGACAACTGTACTAACAACATCTAGTCGTTCAGCAGCTCATGACATGCTTGTAAGTGGTGATGCTGAGGGTTATTTAAGACTATTTAGGTATCCTTGTACCAGTGCAAAAGCTGAATATGTTGAGGAAAAAGTATACAGTTCATTATTGGCTTGTGCACGTTTTCTATATAATGATCAAAATATCGTTACTGTTGGTGGTACTGATGCAGCACTTATGCTCTGGGAATTAGTCGATGAATAATTACAATAGATTTTTATTGTTTTTGAATATGGTAACTATTATTTATTGCTTTTTTTCTAATTAAAACAATTAAATAACTTCCTGACGCCGGTCGTTCGTGGAATTAAATAATAAAAAAATAAATAAACAATAATAAACCTTCTGGTTCAGTCAATTATTGACGCCAGTTGAGCAAAACTGCCTTCAACTTAATTTGTAATCCGATCATTGAAGATTATATTTTTTAAATTTTAATTTAAATTCAATCAAATAGTTACAATAAATGAAAAATATAATTCGACTTTTTTGTCATTCCCAGGGAACAATAGTAAACGAAAAAAAAAAATAAAATATTAATAACGAAACGAATATGAAAAATATATGAAAAAATAAAAAAAAATAAATAAAACCAATATTTTTTATTGATTAAAAAATTGTGTTGATTGTCAGTGTTAATTGGTGTTAAAAAAAAAATTGGAAAAAAATTTTTAATGATGAATAAACGTATATTGTTCAATGACGCACACTGCGATTTAATCACAACGATAACAATCATGCTACGCAAATAATAATAATTATTATAAATTAACTGTAAAACACAATTTAAATAAACTATTATTAATTCGATAACAATGTGTAGGGGTGCGGGCGCCTCATTTGATAGTAGTTTTTAATTATAACTTATTACATCAGTTTAATCGAAAAATATTAGTTTGAATTGCACTTCCATTTATCTTCAACATTGTGCACTATATAGGTAAAGACAAAAACAACTATTTAAATATTATACAATCGGATAAATTTTGAAAATTGACATATCCGAATTATTGAAAAGGATATATGTTGGAATTTATAGAAGTATAATGGAAAGATAAAAAACGAAATGGAATTATTTAATAATTGAAATCACTGTCGTGATCGTCAAAGTCGTGCACTACATTGTAATGGATAATATTAATAATTGAATGGTCGCAATAGATGAATTTTTAGTTTAATTTAACACATTGATAAGGCATAAATTGATAGTCTAAATTTTTGAATAATTCATTGCAATAAACAGCCTCAAATTAATAGGCCATAAATATGATAGTTTAGAAGATTTAAAATAAGGAAAAAAGTCGCTGGACGACCTATAAAATTATGTTAGTTATTAAGAGAATAAAATGATTACATTTCTTTTTCTTTTTTTTTTTTTTTTTTTTGCGTAAATGTATTGATTATATGAATATCTAATGATGGAAAATGAGACCGGTAGGAATAGTAAAGACAATATAAGAGTGTTCAGAAAATAATATATTGTCGTGTGTGAATAACATTCTGTAAAAAGGATATGTAACAGTAATAAGATTTCGCTCTATAATAAATAAAACTTACGGACACAAATGTAGTGTTGTTGATTGTTTTCATGGTTGTTCTGTCGTTAAACTTGATAGGAATTGTAGAAGTTACAAATAAAAAATAAAAAAGTTATTAATAACGATTTCGTTCCCTTTAAAAATTGGAAATTTTCAAAACTCCGGTGGGATGACGTGTTAATATCGAGAAATGTTATTTCTCCTTTTTTAATATGTAAACACGACGAATAACATAAGTAAAAATAAATAAACCATGATATAGTTAACTTATTGTGTAATATTGATTAATTTGATGATTCCTAGTAATTTTTTAGAGTTCGCCGAGATAAATAATATTTCATGCATACATATTCGTTGTTTTTTAAGATTTGATACTTCCTTTGGTTACTGTTTGCTTAATAGATTTTTAGAATAAAAATTGATTTGGAAATTTACCTCCTCGATATTTATGTTTGCCTGATACTTGAAAAAAAATTTCACTCTTTTCGAAATTTACCTCTTCAATTTTATAATTTCCCAATTTTCTTTTCAAAAATTTTTCAATATTTTTTCGATTTCTATTAGGAACATAGAATGACAGAGGAGGTATTTGCTCATTGAAAATTTACTTCTTCGATTTTATAATTTCCCAATTTTTTTTTCAAAAATTTTTCAATATTTTTTCGATTTCTATTAGGAACATAGAATGACCGAGGAGGTATTTGCTCATTGAAAATCGAAGAGGTAAATTTCGAAAAGAATGAAATTTTTTTTCAAGTATCAGGCAAATATAAAAATCGAGGAGGTAAATTTCCAAATCAATTTTTATTCTAAAAATCTATCAAACAAACAGAAATAAAAAGGAAGCATCAAATCTTAAAAAACAACGAACATGTATGCATGAAATATTATTTATCTCGGCGAACTCAACAATTTACAACCAACATTTTGTATTTAAAAAAAAATTATTTTATAACAGGAGTATAAAATCAGCAAAGAGTTCAACAAAAAACTAGTTGAAATTTTCATAGTTTATTATTATAATATCTACACTATAATATTCTTCACAATTTATACAGTTTTTTATCTTGTTGCTTTTTTATTTTTATTAGTAAATCTTTTAATTTCTTTTATTACATTTTAATTTAGTAACCGCGTTCATAGTTGATTTCTTTGGAATACTTATTCATTGAAAAAAAAAATAATAACTCATAATTTTGTAAAATTTCAAATTTAAACGATAAAAATATAAAAAAAAATCAAGAAATTTATCTCGTTAATAATTCAATTATCGAATTATTCTCAAACTGTTTTCATATGTATGATAGAAAACATGTAAAGACCAAAGGAACGCAATTACCAAAATGGTTTTTTAAGCAGATGAAAAATCTTACACCCTGACTTTTGATCAAGGTTTTCTTTTTTTCTTCAATAACCACCTTATTTTTATTTTCGAAAATTATAATTAAAATAATTAATGATAATTTTGATGTTGAATTTGAGATAAAATATTATAATAAGCCACCAAATGTCTTGAATCTTCTTTTGTTTCAAATTCATCATGTATTATTTTTAATACTTTTACTGTTTTTTTCTTTTTATTCTAATGAATTCTCGGCATTGTTAACGGTTCCTAACAAAATTACGAATATTCGTTAAAAAATAAATAACAACTATGAAACAATATTTTCATGCGTTTGAAAATACATAAATTTACATTATTCATATTATTATCTAGAATCTTTTTCCATCAATTTTCTGTTTACTTTTAATTATTTCAATTATTTCAGATACTTTTTTCAAGGTTTCTTCATTTTTTATTGTTTTTTATTCAAGTGTAAGCTAATGCCTCTTTTTTCTATCTGAAATTATATTTTTTACATTGTTTATTATAACAAAAGTAATAGTGGCTATAAAAATTCAACGTATGATGATATAAAATATAAATAAAATAATAAATAACAATTATCATCATCACTTTTTTGAATGTATGAAAAAAAGAAAAAAAAAATTTTAATAAATCAAATTTAATTACTCAATTGACGGTTTATTTTTATCCTTATTTTTTGTAAATTGAATATATTAATTTTTCGGTATTTGTTTCTAGTAAAGCCAAAAGGTCAGTCTTTGAAACGTTTTATTTCAAATGAGCTATGAGCTCGTTCATCTCCAGTAAAAAGACAATATAGGCACAAACTTAAATGTTTTTCTGTTTATGTTTTTCTTTCTAATTTTTTTTTTTCTTTTTACAATTTACACTTTTCATTGGGAACCATGTAATTACCCTTATCATATGCAATTTGAAAGCTTTGCACTTATAAGTACCTTGAAAAAAATAATATTAATTTTCCAACGTAAAACCACATTAGTTGTTTGAACTATTATCTAAATTCTTTGATATTTTATTTTACCATATGATCAATTGAAAAATACACTAATAATAACTTTTTTTTATTGTTTTTAGTAATAATTTAACTCCAAGCAAACAATTTTAATCACAATTTTTATCATTTATTCCCTATTTCTTTGTTTTTTAACATGTTTTTTGCTATCGTAAAGAATATATGAAAAAAAAAAAGTAAAATAAAAATTCGACTAGCTGTAAATTTATCTGAGTTGATTCTTACCAAATCAAAAAAATTTCTAGACCTCAAGAAAAAACAATTTATAAAGGAGAAAATAAAATATTCTTGCTAGTTAATTATTACTATTTAATTATTGTTTGTTTGTTTTTAAATTACCTTTGTTAATATTAAAATAAATTCAAGTTATGTATTATCAGTGGCTGATGTTATGCTTGTACTTTCTGAATTATTATTACATATTATTTCTTCTGAACTTGAAGTAGATTGTTTTTGATTTTCATCAATAGACAAAACAATTTTATCATTTGTTTTTTCATGTTCAACAGTTGATGATGAAGATGCTTCTTGAATGTCATTATTTTCTTCATTCTGTTCATTTTTTATTTCATGATTTCGTTGTGTTTTATCTTCAATTGTGGAATTATCATCATTTGTAGTAATTGGTGATTCACAACTAATACGTTTTCTAAGTTCTTTGAGTCTTAAATTTTCTGGCTCTTCATTTAATTTAATTGTCGTATCATTTTGTTTAGTATCAGCATAAACATAACATGATTTTTCTGGTTCAAATGATTGACTATCATTATTATGACTTGGTGTATCATAACAAGGTGTAGTACTTGGTGCATAAACATTTTCTAAACGTTCATAATGACCAAGTGATTCAATACTACGTTGGCTTAAGTCTGATAAATTACCAAATTTAGTCACTTCATGTGGGAATAAATTACGTTCAAATACACAACGTTCATATGCTCTTTTTTCAGCTTGTCTTGCTATATAACGTAATGATGATACTGCACGTTCTGGAGTTGTACCAGCTTTAGTAAATAAATGAATTGGACGTTGAAAACCTTTTGATGGATGACATGGAATTGACACAACTTCACATTTTGTAAAACCAACTTCAGATGACAATAAATACTGAGTAAATTTATCTGGGAAAAATTGAATATTTTCAAAATTCCTGTATATTCGTTCCTGTAAAAAATAAATAATATTCAATTAAATAATCTATGTACGGGATAGTGGTCTAAGATGGACACTTAATATAATAAATAATATAATAAACTTACTGTTAATCTCTTCTTTTTTTTGTAGCTATCATAACGTTGAGATTCCAAAACAAGTACACCACCTGGGCGTAATTGTGCATGCATTCTTTTAAATGCTTGTTTCAATCCAGCATCACCAAAATTTAAATGTAACCATTTCGTTATTGAAAGACACAAAATTGTATCAAATTGTGGCTGTTCTGATGTCAATAATGAGTCATCCTCTAATACATAATTACCCTGAAAAATATTAATTCAAAGATTAGAAAATTGGTTGTTCAAGAAGAAAAAACAAAGTTACATACTGACAATAAAACTGACTATATTATTCATATATAAATAAAATTTAATGTATTTTTTTAAAAACAAATAAAAAAAATATTAAAATTATAATTTAAGAAACGAAATAAATAATAATATTACCTGAACAAATGTGACGTTGTATGGAAAACCTTTGTGATCTTTATTTTTAGTAAAACCAGGAACATCAATTGGTCCATAATTAATTGGCATTGACATTGGAAAAAAACGAGTATCACATTCACGTTTATTGTTATCATCATTGTCTTGATTACTAGCTGGTGAACGTACACAATTAACATAGTGTTTAATATTTGCTCTAGCAATACCAATTAATTTGCGATCAATATCAATACCAGTAACACTGTGTGCAGCAAAATCTCTAGCAACTGATAATGTAATATGCCCAATATTACATCCAATATCAAGTACATCTTTACCATAAAATAATTCTTTTCTTTGTGAAAATACAGTTAATCTTGGATCAATTTCAAGATGTAAATTTCTATATCCATAATATTTATCATAATTACCATACTGATATCTTTCATCTTTTTTACGAAAATTTGGTAATGGCTGTGTGCCTTTTTTTTTTTTATCTTGATTTGATCTATGTGGTAAACGTTTCCATGCGCCTGGTTGTGGTATAACTGGACTAACTATTTTATCTTTAATATCAACTTTTCTTAAACGTTTGTCTTTAATATCATCAAGTCCTTTTAAACGTAATTTATTTTTATCTTTTTGTGGACTATCAATTTTTTGTTCTTTGGATGATACTGATGTTTCTGGTAATTGTGAATCAACAATTGGTACGACATTAATTGTTGAATTATTATTGTCTTTTTCTTGTTTTATTATCTTTTCTTCTATTGTAATATTTTCATCAATATCAATACTATCATTAGATATTTTTTGTTCAATTAAATTTGTTGTTGTTGATTCTCCTACTGCTGTTGCTTTTGATGATGACTCTGTAGTTATTGGTGTTGTTGTTGTTTCAGTTGTTGCAATTATTATTGATGATGATGATGATGATGATGATGCTGCTGCATCATTATCTGTTGGTGTTGTTGCTGTTATTTCAATTGCTGGTATTGATGTTGTTATTGTGGCTGATGCTGTTGTTGATGGCACTGTTATTTGTGTTTCACTAAAATCTTCTTTTCCAGATCCAGATGATGCACGTTTACGTTTTCTGTGACGTTTTTTCAAGCCTCTTTTAGTTGGTGATATTAATTGTTTTTCATATTCTTCCATATCAGCCATTGGATTATTTAAATTTAATGGATCACAAAGATTTGGTGGTATAATAACTTCAATAACTTCTTTACGATGTCTTGGTGTTGGTAATGGACTTGATTTTGGTGTAACAGCATTCATTGCTCTATTAACTTCTTCATCTTTCATACTGTTCAAATTTAGCGGATCACATATATTACCACCAAGTAAAAATTTTGTTGGTGGTGTTACAATACAGTCTTTTTTACGTCTTTTATGAGTTGCAAAAAATTTACCATTACTAGAAAAACTTTGTGAACGCTTACGATTGAATTTAAAATGACGACCCTCATCAGGTTTATTATGTTTTTTGTTATGTGATGATGATTGTTGAGTAAAAGTTTTACGTGGTTTTTCCGATTCTTTTTTATTTACATGATGATGACCTACTTTTGTCGGACGATCAACTTGTGCTGATGACATCATTGAATCCTAAATTAATAACAAAAAAAAAAAAATTTCATTTAATATTATTTCAAACTGACAACAATTAAATTTAAATTCAAACAAATTATCATATTATACTATCAATTAATTAATTGTTTAGAAGAAAAAAATGTGTTAAAATTTTAACTGGAAAATAAACGTTTTTAAACGTTTACACGTGCAACTTGAATTGGCTTAAAAAAAAATCAAGAACAACATGAAAAATTTACAAACAAAAAAAATGTAATTACTTGAAATGTATTAAAAAAAAAAAATTAATAATAATTTTTTCAAAATAAAAAACTATCAAACTAATTATTTGCAGAAAAAAAAAAGTATAAATAAATTGAAAAATAATATAAAAAAGAATTTAGTGAAAAATTATATTTAATATTAAGAAAAATAAGAAAAAAAAATTGTCATTATAATGGAATAAAATAATAGAAAATTATTATAATATAATAATAATATTATTAATACAATAAATTATTGATAGGACAATTATTTACTGGGTCATAATACGACAATTTGTTTTTATCAAATTACTGTATGCCAACCACTGAAGGGTTCTCGCAACACGTAAAATTATTGTTCCCGCGTTTGCGCATGCGTACATATTAGTTTATGCACTATGAAAGCGGATGGTCTGTATGCTCAATTATTAATTAACATTTATCATATCTTAATATGTATATATTGTTATATTAATTACCTTGTTTTTGATTCAGCTTGATGATATATGACAACTGGCACAATTTATAAGTGCATTAACAATGATAAACACACGAAAAATATATAATTTTTGACGCACCCCGAACTGACACACTCGTTGAATGCACATCAACGATGGCGAATGTTGCTGCCTCAGTTACTGAGTTGCTTGTGTTCGCCTCCATCTTCCATGTGGGTTGACGATCATTATACTCGGTAATCATCGGTGAATTTCGCTAACGCGCTCAACAAAATCAAAATTAATGTTATTTTTTTTTTTTTAAATTCAATAAAATACAAACTAATAGTTATATTAATTTTTTTTCAACAAAAATAATGTTTATTATAGCAAATATAAATTCTTAAATTAAATAAACAATATTTTATCATTTTTTTTTGTTTTTTGCTAATAATTATTGTCATCATTTTCATTTATTTATATTTTTCTTCTGTTTTTTTTCTCCTACATTTTAACAATTTGATCGATGTGAAATTAGTAATGTATGACGTCTTTTTTAATTTATTTTTTCAGTCGCGAATTTAGATTACATTGATAAACATTCTACGTTATTTTTTAATATATATTTTTGGAAGGTGTTAATAAGAAAAAAAAAAAAGTGCTAAATTTTAAAATACAAGTGTAAAATTAATTTCTAAATGTCGAAAAATACAAATATATCTGGAGAATTTTTCTCGACAACTGAACAACCCTTAACAATTTACATAAATAATGATTTAAATTTTGAAACACCAAAAAGTTTATTGTATACAAAAAAAAAACAATTATTTAGCAATTTAAATATGACAACAATTGGAAATCAAGATAATAAAGTAATTAAAAATGAAATAAAATTTTATAATTTTTCACAATCTTTTCTTTATTATTTTCTATAGTTGTAGAGTATAAAAAGGAAAAAAATAATCAATAAAAATTAATTAATTCATTAGTTGCAGGTTAAGTCATGGCCTCGATTGTTTATGAACAAACATCCACTTAAACTTAGAGCAGATATATTGAATACACCTCCACCGATCGTTAAATCGCCTGGCGTTGAACCACTGGCACCAATAAAACCTCGCAGATCGATTGATAAAAATGATTTAAAACCTAAAAAATTAATATTTCAAGAACAAGATAATCATGAATTTAAAATTACAAAACCATTACGATGCAAATTAAATAGAATAATCAAACCAATTAATGATGATGACGATGATCTTCAAAATAATAATACAATTCAGTTAACAAAAAATTCTAAAGATAATTTTTCAATACCACATTTACGAAAACATTCAAAAAGTGATGACAAAGAAAATTGTATTGATAATTATTACCGTACAATTGACAGAGATCAACTGAATTACAAAATTTGGCAAAGTAAAATTAAAAAAAATACAATTAAAAACCTTCGAGTTTAAATATTTGTATTTTAATTATTATTTTCATCATTATAATTCAGTGAAATTATATTATTTTTAAATGTAAAAAAAAAAACAAAAATTCTTATTATAAAACAGTACTATGTAAGCCCAATGAATAATTGTAAATTATTAAATTTTATAATGTGTTTAAAAAATGTTCAAATAAAAAAACGTTAAATATTTATAACGATTCAATTTTAATACGTTTTGTTTTTTTTTTTTTTTTAATTTTGTAATATAAATGTTGATTATGTTTTTGAATATAACCCAGTTACAAGTTATTTAATTTTGTTTCTTTTTCATTGTGTCGTTTTTAACGCGTGAGGCACGTTTACTCAGATGCCAAAAATAGACAAAACAGCTAGTTAAAAAAAAATAGATAAATAAAAAAAAAAAACATAATACCCCCCGGGGTTTCATTGACGAATCGATAATAAATTTTTTAAATTAACAACAATTGGTAAGGCAGGAAATATTACAGTTTTAAAGAGCTCTTTATTATCAATACATGCTTACAGATTCCTACAATGTTCACATTTATTTTTCTAAATAATCGCGTAAAAAAATTGTCGTTATTTAAGACATAAAGTTGCGATTAAAGCCAGAAATATTTGTATAATTATTATTGAAAAAAAATAAAAAGTTTCAAGACAAAATGCATAGTTATTTTGAAGAATCAACATAATGAAATATATTTTTTTTTTATTTATAAATAAATAAACATGAAACATGCTTGTCTCGTTTAACAAATTTTACAGCACTTATTTTTGCAATAAATAATATTTATTGTTTAAAAAAAACCACATCTTTTTATGCCATTTCCTTTTGACATAAATTTTTCATTATCTTTCTTCAATTTTTCTTTTTATTAAATTATTCATGTCCTAGAATTTTTTGTCCATAAAAAAAAAACAAAAATCCATAATTTGTGTTGCTGATCAATAATTTTATCCACCACAAGTTTCCATGGATTTTAAAATACCTAATTTTCGTTAATATATTTCTTTTAAATCATTAGCATTTTGAATATTTGTCAGGTTTTATTCTTAGCGAGGATAATTATATAAGTAAAATGATAAGAATTACATTAATAGTCTTGAGTTTGTTGGATCTTGTATAACGTGATTTTTAATCATTAATATATATATTTTTAAATTTTTAAATTTATTACGATTTTATAGCAGAGGGGTGAAATAAATCGAACCATTTTGAGGATAGTCTTGAGTGATGTTGAAGCTTTGACCTTTGAGTTTAGTGATAGCATTGTAACTGGGTCATCCAATAGAGAATTTTAAAATTATATAAATCAAATAACGTTTCTATCACTTTTTTATCATTTATGTGACACTGGGCTTTATAATGGCTATGCTTGTTTTTTATTTTATTTATTTATTTTTTCATTTTCCCCTACGTATTATAATCGTCAAGTTTTTGCAGAAATAAAAAATTTTAAAGAAGAAATTTATTAGTTCGTTGAACTCGATGGGTATTATGAAACACATTGATATTAAAAATTTATCAAAAATGAAACATAAAATATCACAATAGTTTTGAGATAAATATAAAATTATTTTTCAAATTGACATCTCAATCTGTGACTGATTAATCTGATAAAATATATATTTTTAATTTAAAATTGCCCCAGGCATATAGTCAACGATCAAAATTAAGTTTTTTGAAAGTCACGTGATTTTTTTCAAATATATAAATTTAGTTTTATCAATTTGTATTTATAAATAAATTTGAAATAAAAGAAAAAAAAAAATTATATAATATAAAACTATATTTTAAAAAAATATTAAAATTGAAAATAAAATTGAATTTCAATAATTAATAATTTTTTTCATCAACTATTTATGTAAATTTTATTAAAAATTTACATAAAAATTGTACAATTAATTTTTTCTTTCAAAACTAAAACTATTTTTGTTTAAATTTTTTTAAATAAAATAACGCTGTTCTCATTAAAAATATTTTTTCTTTTTCAAGTTATTAATAGTTATTGATTATTTGAAAAAAAACTTAACAACAAGTTTGATATCATTAAAAAAAAAAGATAAGAAAAAAAAAAAGTCGATATATTGATGTGTTTTATATAATGTTTTGTATTATTGAATTGACAAACCAATACATAATCAACATTTGGGAAGCAAAAAAAATATATGCTTAGTAATCATTATGCTAATCATCTACCCCCTAAGTTCGTCAGGGTCATAAGGCCATAATGACGTCAGCGGATGCGATGACCCCCAGGTCTTTTGTGCCCGCAATTTACTCTTTGCTACTTTTATATTTTACAAATACACATTTCATAGCAAACTTTTACTTTTTTTTTTTTTTAATTTAACTAAAATATATTATACCCAAAACTGACCAACTCATATCTATCTTTCTCTCTATTCACAAAAAATATACATAACTATATTTAAATTAAAGAATAAAAAATAAAAAAACATAAAAATATTTTTTAAATTTAATAATGTTTGAAAGATAATAATTTCAATTCAATAGAAATTTATTTTTTTTATTTCTTTAAATATATATTTATAATATTATATAGATAAAAATTGGAATATAAAAAAATAATTTAATAATATTTTTATAGCTGTAACAATTGAAATCATAAGAAATAAATTTTTTTTAAATTTTTTTTTCAATAATATATATTTAAACTTGGTGCAACAAAAATATATTCATATTAATCTCATCGAAAATGTGAATGTCATTGAATAAATATCCACTTAATTGAAATTCAATCTAAAAATTGAAATATTCGAAAGTTTTTTGATGAGACGATATATTTTAAGACGAGACAATTCTCGTATCATCAATTCCTCTAGAAAAAAAAATAAATATATATTTATATTTCTTGTTTTTTTAAGTGTATATATATATATTATTTGTTAAATTGGCAATATAATATGCATGAATTTGTTGTAGCGTTGTATAGCTGTTAATATATATATAAATGAAAAAAAAAAAAAAATTATATATAAAAAAAAGACAGATAGAAAAAGAGGTCTTATCATAACAACCCTCGTAACAGTCCGACGGTCGTTGCCAACCGAGAATTCAACATTATTGTCATAAACTCCCAAAAGGTTATCATCATTTTTGCCCTTCGCTCCATATACATTCTGTTGCAATTTCATATTTATATTTTAAAACTTAAAAATTTTTTTTCTTTAATTTATCCTCAAAGCTGAAAAAAATATATATATTTTAATTTATTGATTCATACTATGTAAATTTCATTTGAACTATATGAATTGGTTAAAAAATTTTTTCATTTTAAAAAGAATATAATATTCATAATTTTTTTTTTTTTTTCAACAAAATCAGTATTTTTTTTTATTCCATCAAGTAACACTTATCGCAGCTGTCCATATATACATTTGCTTTAATTTATTCATGAAATAATAATCTTAAACAGCAGCAACTATACAGGCGAAATAAAAAGAAAAAAAAAATATAATTTACCATTAAAATATTTAACAGAGTAATGAGATTTAAAATAAATTAATGTGTATATTTATAAAATATATTTTTGTTAAATAAAATTAAATTGTATAATAAAAATTATAAATATATATTAAATTTAAGCTGAACAAGTTTGTCTGTGAAATATAAGTATTACTGTCATCAATCGCGTCAGAGAACTCGATTCATGACCTATCGTGTCCATTAACAGAACCTCCGGTTCCCGTAAATTTACTCGAGGACACGCTAAATGTTCACAAACTCATATACATATATATACATTAAATGCAAACAAAAACATAATAATAAAAAAAAATAAATAATTGATAATAAAAACCTGCCACGGGATATAAATGTCCACACGACAAACATAGGAGTGTTTCAATCGCAAAATCATTAATTAAAAAAAAATACAATAATAATTTTCTAAATAAAAAAAAAA